>JADBJO010001250.1:177103-182103 GCA_016801955.1 Conus betulinus | reverse complement strand
CCAAATATGTACCAATAACTACTCTGTGTAAATGTTTCATTTTCCTTATCAGTTCTTCCTTTTCTTCCATCCCCCCTCCTCTCATTCTTAATTGTCCCCCATCCCTCCCCACCTCACCCCCACCGTCTCCCACACCTTCTGTCGGTGTTCCCTCTGTACATAGATTTTTGTGTGTCCTTTTGTATTTTCATATTTCATATTTAAGAGTTATTTTCCCATTATTTTATATTAATCATTTTTTTTTTTTTCGTTTTTTTTTTTTTTTTTTTTTTTTTGCCCCGGAGGGCTGGATGTAAAAAAGTAGTGATGCTTATTCCATTTCCCTCTGAAAATAAAAATTCGTTCGTTCGTTCGTCTCTCTCTCTCTCTCTCTCACTCACACACACACACACACACACACACACACACACATATATATATATATCTCAAGAATACCACTAAAATGCCTAATAAACTTCTTAAAGTGCTCAACCCCTTGGGGAGCAACATCTGTTAAAAATAGGATGGTAAAAGGAAGTTTTAAAATCAACAGATCTGTTTCGAGCGCTGGCTCTCCTCAGGATGAGAGCCAGCGCTCGAAACAGATCTGTTGATTTTAAAACTTCCTTTTACCATCCTATTTTTAACATACATATATATATATATATATATATATTTTTATATACACACACACACACACACACACACACACACACACACACACACACACACACACACATATATATATATATATATATATATATATATATATATATATATATATATATATGTATATGTATACACTGTCGGCTTCGTCATTCATACCGCAGCGACTGTGTCTTGATTTGCCCCACTTTGATACAGGTTTTCGTGATATATATATATATATATATATATAAAACCTGTATCAAAAACCTGTATAGTATATATATATGGAAAGACTGCCAAAGCGAGCTGAACAGTGCTGTACGGACCTGCGCCGAGTCAATGGTCCAGGCTGCATCGATGTTACTCGTTTCCGAACGGGGTTATCCCCCTTTAGGATTTAGTCAGGACTGCACGTAGAGACATCAACATTTATTTCCAATATCCAATCACGTACAACTTTACAGTGAATATCAAAATTTGAACAGCAGCATGCTAGTGCTTAAAGTGTGTACATCGATATTCAAAGCCTTGTAGATACTGATACTTATAAAGCTCAAAGATCCATTCTACTGTGTCAGAGTTCTCTCTGTCTGTCTATCTGTCTGTCTGTCTTTTGTCTGTCTGTCTGTCTGTCTGTCTGTCTGTCTGTCTGTCTCTCTCTCTCTCTCTCTCTCTCTCTCTCTCTCTCTCTCTCTCTCACAAGCACACACACACACACACACACACACACACACACACACACACACACACACAAGGCAAGGTTAGTTTTATGAGGGGGTACGAGGGTGGAGAAGGGAAGCAGATTTCGAAAGGGGGTTTGGAGATTCTGCCTCAGAGCGACTTCGGAGAAAAACATGTTTTAAAAAAAAAAGCAATTTTTTTTACAGTCAAGGAGAAGAAAAAGGGAGGCGAAATCCAGAACCCACCCCTCTTACTTCCTCTTCCGTCCAGAACCCCCTCTACTTCCTCGCCGGCTGCATTCACCATGATATCCTGCCTCTGAAGCAACGTAAAGCCCAGGCTAATAAAGCTGGCTAAATGCATGTGACGCCAATCACGCTGCTGTTGTAAACACACACCCACACAATGCACCCGGTAATCCAGTACCGACACCACCTGTCTCTTGTGGCTAACGTCTCTCTTTATCAACCGCAGGCTACAGAGTGCAAATTGTCGGAGAAAACCTGCGGGGAATTACACTTACGTCCTCTCCTTTTATTCATTTATGTTTTTATTATTTGTAAATCTTTATTGTATATGTCACCCCCAGCGCCAGAAAACCGGAAAATTGTTAATGTTTATTCATTTCCACCAAAAGTTGCTGACGGGTTTATTTATTTGTCCTGTTCATTTTGTCGTGGGAATGGGGGAAAACTCCGAAACCGTGTTCATGAATGAATGCCACCACCCCCTTCCTGTACCCTACTACCCCGAACTCCCCACTCCGTCTCTGTCCTTGGGCCACCTCTTGCCACCACCAATCATATTCTGGGATAGGTCATTAGCTATGCATGGAGAGATTTCTTAAAATAGTAGGTCGGCTATTTATAGATCTGCAAGATCCTGTATTGAGTTTATCTTTAGTGCTTGGTGTTATTCCAGGGCTTTAAATTACATTATCACGAAGTGATGATAATTTTTACAGTGCACAGTTATGTTGTGAAGACTGTTTGAACTGAATCACATTCAATTAATCAAGTTATCCGGTTCTCTCCCTACCCCTCCTACCCTCCCATACTCTCAATCCCTTTAAAAGACTGCATGTGAAAGAAGTTTTGTTGCGACTCAACCTGGCAACCCGGAAACAATGCTGCCCATTGACACACATCTACGTTGAATATCAAATGTTGGCGCACGGCTGTCCCTGCATAATGATTAGTGGAGTTAGTACCGTGTGTGTTCGGCTAGTCTAATAACCCTCTTTACAACTCTTCCGCATTCCATCATCTCTTCACACTATTGTGTCTGCGCCAAGTCATTGTTTGTTTAATCATTTTTTTCCTGTTGGGTTTCAGAACAAAAGACAAATGCGAAGACTACCGCTTAGTATTTTTTTTATCTGGGAGTGAAAAATGAAGGGGAATGCCCGGCACTCACGTCTTAACCGTCTTGAGGATGTTGGTAACTTAAGCCACCGTGTCATTCCCCCCCCCCCCCCCCCCCCCCCCCCTTCTTTTTTGTCGTTTGGCGACTACACTTTTTTTTGTTATATTTCATGATTTAAAATGTTTTTTTTTTTCCTGCGTGTTTACAGCCCTTTGTAATCAGCTGGGCTTTAATGAGTAAAGTTTGTTTGTTTTCATGTAGATCGGCACTGTTTTGGTTGTGGCGCTGCTATCCAGATAACATGGTTAACTAGGTGCTCTCTGTAGTCCAGAGTCAAATCAAGAACCGTCAGCTCAGGCGGCTTGAGTCTTTCGACCTTCATTACATCCAGATTGTCGAGAGTGAGACTGGGAATGGTCACGTGTGTCTTACGCTTGCATGTGTGATCCACGCAAACTGAAATATGAGAGTGTGCTCAGTAAATGTAGAATGCATTCTGTTGTGGTATATTACATGACACTGTATGACTTCTGTTTGATTAACATATGTTAAAAGAAAAATAGAACGGGGATTTTACTCCTCCTACCAATCAGACAACGTTACCATTTACGGAGTATGGGGACAGCTATGGCTGTGCAAAGTTAGTAAAGGTTCCCTCTCTCTGGCCTCTCTCTCTCTCTCTCCTGAGAAGACTTTTTTTTTTTTTCGATATTGTCTGTACTAAGTTGAAGACCTAGGAATTCATGGAGTTGAGACTTGGATGCAGAGAGGAAGAGAGCGGGACACACCTGGAGAGAACTGGAAAGGGCAGCCCAGGACAGGGCGCACTGGCGGATTGTTGTGTTGATGGCCTTTGCTCCAGTGGAGCTGATGGCTTGAACGAGCGAATTGTCTGTACTGAAGATAAATTACATTTTAAACTGAGAGGAGTTGAATCACGAACTATAGACTATTTAAACTTTGTTTTTCCTCTTTTTGAATGTGTATAGTGCACGCACGAACCTGCGTGCACTGATATATTATTTTTCATCTTCCTGTATGCATGCGAGACATTGACCCTCCAAGCGCATCTGGAAAGGAAACTCTACGCCATGAAAATGAAGTGTTATCGCAAGACACACGATACGAAAGTGCGTTAAACCGTCAAGCCCTCGGACCACGCGGAAATCTGCGGACATTAGTCAAGTACAGAAATCTACGTTGGTACGACCATGTAACAAGATCCAATGGCCTCGCTGAAGCAGTCTTCCGTGGAACTGTTGTGGAAGGGAGACGGAGACGGGGGGAAAAAAGATGGATTCACAACATTACTCAATGGTCTGGGAAAACCTTCACAGACAACTGCAAGAGCTGGAAGCTGGTGCACTGTTCTTCAGTGCGGCGTTCTGATGACTTTTCACAGAGTTAGGGGTAGAAGGAAAGAAAGAGAAAGAAGAAGATTTACAGGTGAGATCTGTTTATCGTATACGTGTAGGGCCAAGCGATTTGGGGAATTCTGCAAATTTCATTGCGAACTGCACATGTAAAGAATTCAACTCACCTCTTACGTTGTTATTGCACCGCCTCTAAAGACTGAGAAATCTTATCGTTTTGGAATGGGCTTCTCAATTTTACAACAACGTTCGTCGCAGTTGTTAGGTCTGTGGCTTTGTCATTCCGGTTAACCTGCCACTGAATTTGTTTGAATTATCATTTTGCGTAAACTCTAAATCTGTTGTGTTTGCTATCTGTTTCGTAAGTTTTCATGAATCTGCTATTATTCATGACTGGTGTATAAAGAAAGTGAGTATGTAATAACCCTAACGAGTTTCAGTTGCCTCTGTGTGTGTGTGTGTGTGTGTGTGTGTGTGTGTGTGTGTGTGCACGCACGTGCGTGCGTGTGTGCGTGCGTGCGTGTGTGTGTGCGTGTATGCGTGTGTGTGTGCGTGTGTGTGTGTGTGTGTGAAATTTTAACTGTGGTAGTTTCTCAGCAACTACAAGTATTAGCAGAACCAAACTTTGAAAAACAATAATCATTGTAAAGACCTTTCAAACCGCCTCCAGTGCGAAGATTCACGACATGGTAATGACTGTAATTCTATGACATTTCGAGCAACATTTTAATACTAAAAAAAAATGACGTTTTCTTAGTCTTCCTAGAAATTTTGATCACGTTATAGTGACTGCTTTATACACTGATAAAATACTTGTCAAATAATATATGCAAATACTATTACAAATATCAAGTTACATTCTATCGCGGAAAAAAAACATTTAATGCATTTTGTGTTAAGCACAGGTGGAGTTACGAATAAATGTATTTGTGAAATACAAAACTTTCATAGATC
>JADBJO010001250.1:167103-172103 GCA_016801955.1 Conus betulinus | reverse complement strand
CGCTTGTTTTTCCCACACTATTAGATTGTTCGTCTTTGTATTTGTCTGACTTTATTCAAGTTTAAAAGGCTGTGCCAGTCTTGAATAAAAGTTACTCTGTGTTAGGTTTCCTTATGGGGAGCAAAGACTACCCCACTCATTTACTGTTTATTGTTTGCTGTTCCCTGCCTCATTTCATTTCCGATTTCGTTTTGATTAAATCGAGGTTACTTGTATTTGTTTGTTTCTGTTTGTCTTTGTGTTTATCTTCTGATCTCCCTTGCATCCTTGGGTGGATCCTCAAGCGTAGGCTCAAAGATTGGCCCCTACATTTTATACTATCTGCATAATATCTGTAGTTTTTCAGCAACTTTTTTCCTCCCCCCACCCTTTCATTTGGTTTCCTTTACTACTCTTCGCTGGCTGCTTTGGGGGTGCTATTGGATTCTTTTTTGCACCCTTGGTGGAGAAACCACGGTATCGTGGACTGTGGTGTGTCTCTATTTGACGCCAGGAGCGCAGATACAGCCAGCCGTGTCTCCCTGATGAGTTTCCGATCCAGCGGACGAAAAACCTCGGAGCAGGCAATACAAATATATCTGCCTCGGAGCAGGCAATACAAATATATCTGCCTTTAAAGGGATTGCGATGGTTCCCTTATGCAGCCAGTGAAGAGTTTTCATATTTTCTTAATTTCATTTTCCCAGTTTTTCTTCATCTTCAACCTCCTGCTGCCCCCCCCCCCAACCTCCTCCATAAGTTCAAAGTTTTGCCAAGTCATTACTATGAAAACAATTTAGTTGTTGGCCTGCGCTTGTTTTTCCCCCACACTATTAGATTGTTCGCCTTTGTATTTGTCTGACTTTATCAAAGTTTAAAAGTCTGTGCCAGTCTTGAATAAAAGTTACTTTGTGTTAGGTTTTCCTTATGGGAGCAAAGACTACCCCACTTATTTACTGTTTATTGTTTGCTGTTCCCTGCCTCATTTCATTTCCGATTACATATATTCTGTTTGAACAACTGGAATTTTCCACGCCCCAAATCTCGAACTGCTCTTCCTGTCTCAATTTATCCTGCCCCGTGTGTGTGTGTCTGTGGAGGGGGGTGGGGGAGGGGATGTCTGCTCGACTGTTTTGATAACCAAAGCGTCGGTCACGTCAGTGCTAACAGCAGCGTAGAATTATGATGAACACCCTTTACTTGGATTCTTTACAGATGCAGTCGCCCACTGACTGACCGAACAATAATGTGATGCACAAACAGATAGAAGGGGAAGAAGACATGGTCAGGCCAGCAAATCCTCCCTCTTTAAAATAATCACTTGGTAAAAAACAAACAAAACAACAACAACAAAAAGGGGAGGGAGGGGGAGTTATGAAAAAAAATAGAAGCGAAACTGAGGCCGTTAAAAATGTAGATACAACATCCTTTACTATCAGCATATGGGGACTATGACAGCCTGTCTTAAAAAACAGAACCATCTATATCGTCTGCCCTTTCGTCCGCTAATTCAGACTCACCAGTGGGGCAGGGATAGTTGTGTCGGCAGTTCCCCCTTTGGCAACGAAGGAATACACCATCTGTAATGCTGTGATGTCCTCCGCACCATAGGTTTAAACATTCAATGGCACCCTGAAGTAGTTACTGAAGGGTGGGAAAGTGTGTTGTAAGAAGAGGGATGAAAGGAAAGAAACTGCATAAAACAACAACTAAAACCATACTGCAAAGAATCACTGAGCTGTGATTGAGGATCCACTGAAGGCCACAAAGCATATCAAAATGGGTCAACAGTAAGAGTGATCAATTCGACAACTTTATGACTCAAGCATTGTCAATCAGGTCAGTGGTGACAGCAGCTAAGTGCTGAGAGGAACATCCTTTACTTGGAATTCCTAAGTGTTCTTATCTCCCACCGACTGATCAAACAATAATAGGTTGAACAAATACACAGTGGCGGAAAACACGTTCAGGTTAATAATTCCTCTGTCAAAGAGTCGGAAAAGATTGGAAAAAGAGAGAAAGAAAGAAAGGACAAAAAAAGGTTAAGGAGGGGTGGGGGGCAGTGAAAGAAAATAGAAATGAAAAAGAGGGCGTCAGAATATAACATAAAATCCTTCAACAGATATACATGTGCGGGAGGTGTGCCAATATCGGTCACCTTCCTATTTTTTACCTCACCACCTGTAGCGTTTTATACAGGAAGCAAAACGTTGAACTAGCTACGGTTTATTTCCCGCCACAAGGGGAGATCGCTCTTCAAGTCTGAGCGGACTGTCAGTGGCGAATTGAAACATTTGACTTTGACTGTTTTGGTAGTTTCTCATGCTTATTCCTGCTGATGATATACATCATCTAAGGGAATAAAAAACGATTAATTGTACTGATCTGAGATTTCCTCAGCTCAAGTTTTTATCCCATTTCCGTATGTCCTCAAGGCACCTTCACGAACCTATATACAGTTTGTAACCAGCATCTTCTCTTTTTTTTTTCTTGTTTTTTTCCCTTAAAAAAAAAAACAACTTTATGCACCCTTTTTTTGCTTATATTGGGCAGGGGAATATTTCCATACTGGGTATAGCAGCCCCCGTTAACGGAATAAGGGTGACCCCATTTGGGGGAAGCTTGTACGTCGATTTTGACCGAACTGCTGGTCGATTCAAGGAAACAACAACAACAAACAAAAAACTGAGGCCTCTTGAGGATCAAGGACCTCCACATTCTTATCTCCGCAACAATGGGGTTGGAGTTGGGTGTGTTAGAGATCGATCTAGCCGATTCGGCCGTCGCTCTGTCCGAATCTTGAGGACAATTTTTTTTTTTTTTTTACCCTGGAAAGTCTTTCACGGGTCAGAATTAAACTTGGTTTCAGTAGAACCTTTAGGCGGGAGGGCATCTAGCAACTTTAAACCCAGCCCCAACCCAACCCCCTAATGTCTCATCTTGGCATTTCTCCTTTGTTCTTCGGCCCCGTATTGTAGCTGTTATTTTCAAAACTTTGTGGTTGGTTACTACGGAAGAAAAAGAAGCAAGAAGAGAGTGTGTGTGTGTGTGTGTGTGTGTGTGTGTGTGTGTGTGTGTGTGTGTGTGTGTGTGTGTGTGTACTGATTTAGTACAAATATGTTTCAGTGTTCTAGTCTAATGACTTCGATTTTATTTTCTTTCGGCCAGCATGTTTTGATTGTTATTTCAGTTTATTAAAGTTTATGGAGCCCATCAAAGCATACATTACTGCAGCGTGTCTGTCCTACTTTACCCTTTCAAGACATTCAAAACCGTGTCTTTCTTTCTTGTACGAATGCGAATATATTTCTGTGAATTATAGCTTCGGTAGGGGGCCGGAATAGCTCAGTTGGTAGAGCGCCGGACTCGTGATCCTGAGGTTGCGGGTCCGAATTTCGGTACAGCGGGATTTTTCCCTCAAAGTCAACATACTGGTTCTGACTCCATTGCCCATACAGTCCTTCGAATGAGACTATAAATCGAAGTTCCGTGTGTGAACGCACGCACAACATCTTGCATACACGTAAAATCCCATCACCAACTTTCGGAAGAGAAGGCCAGTTTGGCCGTTGGTATGGATGACACGTTACACATAGCATGCACCTTCCCCGAAGATGGCGGGATAAAAAAAAAAAAAAACGTCATACACACAAAGCTCCACTGCCTGTATACAGGCAGTGTCCGCAGGAGTATCAGCCTGCCTACGCAGAAAGAAAGAAAGAATAGCTTTGATAGTTCGATTCTGTGTTTGTGATGCTTACTTACTACGGCTCTTTGTTTTGCCGTATGTTCCATGTAAAGCTTTTTCTTTCAACAGGACCCCCCCCCCCCCCCCCCCCACCCGACTCATTATAATACGAATGTGCCCAATAGGAACTGAACTGCATTTCGATTTTGGCACAGTCTTCCTGTACTGTACCACTTTCTGAAGAGTCGTTTCCATTCGGAAAAAAAAAAATCATATAAAGAAAAACAGTGAAAATTTGTTTTATGGAAAACGTTTCACAGTTGTGTGCAGAACCCCCTATTAATGTCTGCTTACATTCTGACAATTCCATCGCAGACTGTGGCTAGTGAAAAAAAAAATGGCACCCACGTTGTACGTCTCCTCTATACTGCGTTAAGACACAAATAAATGTAAGTGAACTTGGAACTCACTGGATGAAGCATTCAAAACAAACAGCACCAATAAAAAAATCTAGATTACTTTATTATGTAATCCAATGTTGAATGATAGAAAAAAAAATAAGGGAAAGATTATAGACTGTTCTCTCTCAGTGTCACTTACACACACACACACACACACACACACACACACACACACACACACACACACACACACACACACACACACACACATTTTAAATACTCTCTGTCTGTCCAGTACTCCATCTGTCTGTCTGTCTGTCTGTCTGTGTCTGTCTGTCTGTCTGTCTGCCGAAATCAAGAAAGAGAGAACGAATGACGTGCCTGTAAATAGGAAGTAATACGAGGACAATAGTTTTGAATCCCATTTCACACCCCCCTACCCCTCTTGCTCGCACCTCTTCCCTCCACCCCTCCCCCCTCATCCACCCTATAGCGTTTCATGATGGCCAATCTCACGAGAACAGCTACCACCACGACGCAGGGAGAGATAATAAAATTTGTCTAGAATGCAGAAAACATGCTCAAATCAATAGTCTTATTATTTCATTGAATTATAGTTTTGACAGTTCGATCCTGCTTTTGTGTTAATTACTATGATTTTTTTTTTTTTATACCACATGTCCCACGTCACACTTTTTCTTTTATGCGCCCCCCCCCCCCCCCAACTCACTATAGACAGAACGTGTTCAATACCAGCGGAAGTACAGCTCCATTTTGGCAGTCTTCCAGTATTGGACCACTGTCTGAAAAAGCTCCATTTTGGCAGTCTTCCAGTATTGGACCACTGTCTGAAAAAGCTCCATTTTGGCAGTCTTCCAGTATTGGACTACTGTCTGAAAAAAGCTCCATTTTGGCAGTCTTCCAGTATTGGA
>JADBJO010001250.1:154603-159603 GCA_016801955.1 Conus betulinus | reverse complement strand
CTTATTATTGGCATTTTCTCAGCAAGTTACAAGCGCTAGTAAACCAAACTTGGCAGAATGATACCTATTCATGAGAACATTTCAGTCATCCCCTGCATGAAGATGACAATGACTGGTAATGACTGTAAATTCTTAGCAATAATTCTAGAGATTCTTTGAAACTTGGATCACTTACTATTACTGCTTTACACGGTGATTAAAGATGGACTACATGATAACATATTTAAGTCTGTACATATGTTGTTCTTTGTCAGTGCATAGAACCTTTGGCAAAGCGTATCATAAATGCTGTGTTATTATTATTATCATTGTGATTAGTATTATTATACTTTCTAAGTATCATTACACGTATTAAGTTACATGTGATCAAAGTCATACATTTTTCTTGTGATTTTCTTCGAGCGGAGGTGAAAAAATGGATAGCCTATATTACTTAATAGATATATGATACTAAATATAGCTAAGTAGGACGGTAGGAGTTTTACCTCTTACGGTGAATCTAGCAAGTAAAGCTGCAGTAAAGCAGCAGAGAAAACAGTCTTCCTTGGTTTAACAACAATAGGCCTGTACAAAGATTACTAGAATGCATAGTACATTTTCATTGTCGCCAACTGACAGAAATAGTAAGACAAATACAAGAAAGTGTAATATATGCTACGTCAAACAACACCCTTTTTAAATCATGACGTCAAAGATTTTTTTTTTTTTTTGTGGGTACAGCCGTCATGTATGTTACGTCAAACAACATCCTTTTTAAAATTATGACGTCAAAGATGCTTGTTTTCAAACACACCAGGAAGCGCTACGCCTGTCGAAGTGCCTGATTAAACAAGATGACTGGCTCGAGCATGAAGTGCCAGGATGCGGTGAGGGAGTTGACCGGTAGGAGGGCGGGTAGAGATGACTTGTCAGACATGAAACCCGAGTCAGCATAAAAAGTATCTAATTAACGAGAAGACTGACTTGACTTTTTGATCATGCACTAAAGGGCAGGGACTGAAGCCTCGGAAGGTGTACGTGTGTAATGCCAAGAAAACCAGGAAACGTTCACTTAGTGATATCAATTAAAGAAAAAAAAAAAAAAAAAGCAAACCGCCTCGCAAGGCAGGACGTGGGGTGATGAGGTGGCGGTTACGAGATAGAGGGAAAGAGGGTAAAATGTGCCTACGGTTTTCCTTGCGGATGACATCAGAGTGACTCAGAACAAAGGTAGTTTTTCGGTTCTGTTTTAAAACCCACGCGCGTTCGTTTGCGTGTGTGCGTTGGTGTATGCATGTTGTGTGTACTTATGCGCGCGCGCGCGCGTGTGTGTAACAGAATCTTCATGCCTCTACTCCACCATCTGTTCTATCCACCTGTTCCCCATCATCCTCGAGTGATGAGTATTCATTACTCGCGAGACTGAAAGCTTCGTCCCTCTCATTCCTATTGGAATCATGAAGGATAACCTACAACGTGGTGAACATGTTTCAACAGACACAACCTAAATACGAAATGAGGTAAATCTATCGAACAAAGAAATCAAAGATAGAAGAAGATAACCGATTTATCTACACTTTCCTTGCCCGATGAATTTATGCAGATGGGCTTGTATTTGTTTTGATTTGCTGGACGATAAAGTATAAAAACAAATATAATTACATCAAAAACAGACATGGTTTTCCTGCGAACTGTAGGCAGAAGTTCCTAATGTCACGCTCCATTGTTTTCAAAACTGAATGATAAGATTTAATATAATCGCAGGGCTCATTGTTTTAAAGCATTTGTGATATCAGGACGGAAGATGGTTGCAGTGACTGGTTTGAAGTTGTCATCGGGGTAAGACAAGCTTGTATCCTCTCCCCTCTCCTCTTCGCACTTGCCACTGACTGGGGTTTGAAACACGCAACCCAAGGAAAGAGAATCAAGTGGACAGAAGGAAACAGGCTCTTAGATCTGGATTTTGCCGATGACATTGCCGCTCTTGCAAGCACCACTCAAGATCTGCAGGTGCTTGTAGACAGTGTCGGCAAGTTTGCAGGCAACATTGGCCTCATTATCAGTGCCAAAAAGACTAAAAAGTGCTTACCAGTAAATACCAGGGGCCAAAAGACGTTCTCATCGACCAAAAACAAGTGGATGATGAAGGAGAGAACTTCACATACCTAGGCAGCTCCATCAACAACGCCAGTGACATCGACCACGAACTGAAGTGTCGTATTGGGAAGGTAACATCAGCATTCAATCAGCTGAAGAAAATATGGAACAGCTAGAAATTCTCCCATGGTATCGAAGTGAAATCTTATAACTCCAGTGTGATTTCAACGCTGTTATATGGCTGTGAAACCTGGCAACTGAAGACCACCTAGGAGAAGAAACTCGACGCTTTTGACACTAAGTGCCTACGTAAGATCTTGAGCATCAAATGGTCAGACCTTATATCAAATGAAGATGTCAGGGAGAGGTCCCAACAGCTCCCCGTGTAACCATCGTCTGAAGACGGCACCTCCACTGGGTGGGTCATGCCTTGAGATTACCCTCTTCAAGACCTGCAAATTAGGCCATTAAATGGACCCCAGCGGGCCAGAGAAAAAGAGAACGACCCAGGATGAGCTGGTGACAGACAGTGGAGAGAGACCTCAGACTCGTTGATAGAGGATGGGGTGACACTAGCAAACTGGCTGAGGACCATGCACTGTGGAGCGCCTTGACTGCCTCATGCGTTGCAAGACACGGGAGCATCTAGGTCTAAGTAAGTCTAAGTAATCCCATTGTTTTGAAGCATTTGTGATGAGTCGGCCGTTTGTCCTCCAACCCTTAGACAAAATTCAGGTCAGCTTTGCTAACGTTGGGGACTAGTTTCCTCTCGGGTTCTTCAAGTGTTGGAACTCCAGTATCACATGCGTTAGGTGTAAAAACGTATGAGGATAAGTTGGGGAGCAATTCGCATATCCAGGGGGTACTGAAAAAAAAAAAAAGATGCCAAACTAGCGTTCTTGGAAGAGGAATGCGTCTCACCTCCACCAACGGCCATTCATAGGGTTCTACAGTGGAACTTAAAAGTGTGGACGTGAGAGACGTGCAGTCCAAGCACGACAGTTGAGGCTGGGACGTAGGTGTCTCAGTCGAGTGACCATCAGCCTGCACACAGCTCTCGGAGTCCGTTCACCTTACTGAGCTTCGTGGGTGGACATCTTCGGGAAGGCTTTAGCCTGTTAGATGTTTGCACCTTGCAGGCTGTGGGTCGAAGTAAATACTTTAGGCATCAGGTCTTGACTTATGGAGAGACCTGAGCTACTGGCTCAATGGATAGTGTATTGGAATCGAATATGAGTCAGAACGAGGTGTTATGCATTAACTACACGGTGTCCAACTCTTTGTTGTGCGTGTGTAAAGGCACACCAGTGACTCCACTGGCTAAACAAAAATAACTCTGAGACCCCACTGGTTAAACCTTCACAACTATTAGTGCAATTGTGATGTGTGTGGGTTGTATGACTGGTTATTCCGGAATAACTGAGGTGGTCATGGTGATATGGGTGTCTGTGTATGACCTTTAATTCCATCGGCCAAACAAGCCTCACTCGGCTTGTCATTGTCCGAAAAACAGTTGAGAAGTGAGAAGAAGACAGCGAGATAGAGTCCCGACTAGAACGTCATGTAACCTAGTGAGCCGACGACAAAAAGCCAGCAGGGAATACGACGAGAGAATTGTCTACCTGTGTGGGATACGGAAGACAGTAAGGCGTGTCGAACCTGCTGGGGCCTAGACTGGTAACTTTCAGCTGGCGAGGGTGTCTGCAGCGATGGAGGCCCATGCGAAATGACCGACCCTGAGACTTTTCAGTGGAGAGGGCGAACTGCGGTAGAGTCCGGGGTTGGGATTTGATGGTATAGCTACAGCTACTCTCCATATATCCTTATTCGGTAAAATCGGGAGTACTGAAGTAGAGTGATGAAATAGCCGAACAGTGCAGCTATGTGGAAAAAATGGAATGTTGTGAATACTTCTTTCATTCTTTCTTCATATGTGCATAGCTAGAAAAAATACTGGAATGTTGTCTTTCCCTGAATAGAAAGAAAAACTGAGATAAAGCGGACTCCATCATTGGATGATCTGTACGCTGTTCACATTTTTGTATGATACAGATGAATGTGATGTATAGTGACGGTGGAGGCTCGGAGTCAAGTTAAACAAACTTTCATATTAACAGAATCACTAGTGGGACACCTTTGTGTGGGCCCGATGTAGTGACAGAGTGAGTATGTCTATGCGAGCGCACACTTTGTGGAGAGAGTGAATGCATCTGTCAAGACCTCCATGCATCTCTGTATACGATAATCATAATTATATCAATAAAGAGGGGAACGTCGGAAGCTCCCATCACAGCAGTCATCTGACCCCCCCCCCCCCCCCCCCTCCGTCCTTTCTTTTTCTTCTCCCCAAAAATAGAATTCCAAAGCGTCATTACAAAGCGTCTGAATAGTTTCATTTACGTTGTAGTTATTTACTCCATGTCGCCAGTTTGCCTTTGCAAGTATGGCGCATCAAAAGTGTGTTTTTTTTTTTTTTCCAACGAAATTACCGGTGTGTTTAAAGAAAGCTGCGTGGACGAATTTTTTTCTTCTTCTTCTTCTTTGAATGACTTGTGAATTGACTTCAACGCGATGACAGCCCTGATTTGGCCCTTTGTGGTCGGTTGGGCTAGGAGCAACATTACCTCTTTCTCTAACTCGCGCATTTCACTTGAAACTTGTCCTGCGTGAGTGTGCACCGATCTGCTCTCGTTGCAATCTGTGTTTGTCTGTATCAAGAAATAAAACGGCATCTCTTTCCATTTTACTCCGACCTGGTAAACCCTTGAAAAGATGTGCAAGCTCGTGCAGCAACGTTTGATCTGGTGTTGTCACAAGCACTGCAGGATGTAAAAGGGCTAACTCAAGAAACAGTTTCTTTTCCTTTTTTTTTTCAGATGGAAAAAAAGTGAACTGGCGCCTGACGCACAGTTTCACAGGATGTT
>JADBJO010001250.1:147103-149603 GCA_016801955.1 Conus betulinus | reverse complement strand
TGCATGATGTAACAAAAACATTTTACAGCAGACTGCATGAAAACCTTGTTCAGAGATGTCCCACCTGATGTGATCTTTGAATTTCTACGGGGAATAAACATTTTTCATCTGATCTACGATTTTATGGAAGAAAAAGATTTTTAACGAAGGTTCCGGTGTGTTTTTAGAAGGCGCCTTTCAAAGGGCTGTGTGATTTTTTTTTCTTGATGACTTGTGAGCTGACTTGAAAGCGGTGACGGCCCGGATAGGGCCCTTTGCGGTCAGCTGGGCTATAAGCGCCCTTTGCGGTCAGCTGGGCCATAAGCAATATTACATTACCTTACAAAGTGCAATGGAAAGACAGGCGATATCATCCCTTATCTTTTTTCCCACCCCTTTTCCGGAATAGGTCTATTTAACCTTCGGACCCAGTTTTCTTCCATGTAAGCAAACCTACCACGTCCCAGATTCTTATTTTCCAACTCGGGATTTCTCTCTTCCCGGGCAAGTAAGTTCTCCACAAAACCATCGCCATTCCACTTAAGCGATAAAGCAGAAAGGATGGAATGTGTGTAGGAGGCAGGAGAGTGGGGGGTTGGGGGGGGGGGGGTGGTGGTGGTGGTGGTGGAGGGGTTCCGCCTCCTCCCTCATCTGCTCGTCTTCCTTCCTTTAGCATGATGAAAGCGCCTGAAAGAGTGCAAGGCATGGGAAAAACACTGTGATAGAAAACGTCATCAGAAAGTGTCGTATACAATTCACTGACGTGGGAGACAAGTGACAACGTGCGTTCGCGCGCACGCGCGCGCATGTTTGTGTGTATTTGTTTGTGCGCACGCGCATGTTTACGTGAATGTGAAAGAATAGCGTTTTTTCTGTCCACCTCCCACCCAAACATCTTTTCTTGCTTTCGTCAGCAAGTGTCAAGCTACCCTATTCCGCCGCCAACCCCCTTCGCCCCTCCTCCCTCCCACTTCTCTGCCCGCCCCCTTTCCACTCCTGGGAGAAGTTATAATATGATACAATATTGAATAGTACACGCTCCCCCCCCCCCCCCCCCTCTCTCTCTCTCTCACGCACACATAATATCTCTGTCTGTCTGTCTTTCACTTAAACACACATACATACATACACACACGCGCGCGCACGCTCTCGCGCGCGCGCGCGCGCACACACACACACACACACACTGTCTCTGTCTCACAAATTCTCTTTCTCATACAGACCGTATCTCTCTCTTTCTCTCTCTCTCTCTTTCACGCGCGCGTGCGCACGCATACAAACAGACAGACAGACAGACAGACAGACAGACACACACACACACACACATACACACAAACACACACACACACAGAGCAGGAAAGGTACTCCCCGTTGTCGCACCCCGGGGGGGAGCCAAGCTATGTCTTCAATCATACGTTGTATGTAAATGAGTCTTCAAGGTGCGGGTGTCTGTCACGCAGTAGGGGCCAAAAACCTACGTCCAACGCGATGCTGTTGGAAACCACTTTGCGTCAGAAGAAAGGCTGGGCAAGGACCTGTGTCGTTCAACGCTGCGTTCTCTCTGTCTGTCTGTCCGTCTCCACACACACACACACACATACACACACGCGCGTGCGCGCACACACAGGCACACTCACACATGCATGTGTGGTGTGTGTGTGTGTGTGTGTGTGTGTGTGTGTGTGTGTGTGTGTGTGTGTGTGTGTGTGTTTTTTGCTGAATACGCTTAGATTTGATATTGGCACTGATACTCAGAAGTAACTCTGTGTGTGTGTGTGTGTGTGTGTGTGTGTGTGTGTGTGTGTGTGTGTGACGCCCCTTGTCTTTTCTCTTATCAATCACATATCTATAGTTAATGTCGTAGTGAGGTGACTGCAGGCAGAAATTGAAAGACTTAAATGAAAAAAAAAAAATTCCGCCGGACGAAAAGAAGACAAAACACGACGCGTTTCGACCTCTCTGGTCTTCTTTCATCTTCTTTGTCTTGTAATGTATTTGTCCCTTTGGTTCGGAGGAATTTTTTTTTTCTTGTTTTAAGTACGTATCCATTGTCTGCGGTGACGCTGGCGATAACCTCATCAGAAGAATTAACTCAATGCACAGACGTGGGGCTAAGTTGATACTTCCCGACATCTCTTTATCAACCATGAAGATACAAACGAAACTTAACATAAAACAAACACAGAAACAATCTATAATGAAATGATATTGATGTTCAAAGTCCATTCAAGTATGGTACAATGTTACCTCGCCTAGTTGTTCACATAGCAGTAAAGCGGGTGTATTTCAACTAGCTATATTTTATCAGGGTGCGCATCGATTTGTTCAAATCTACCCTTGCATTTCTTTTTTACAATCTGGTTAAAACACTCTTCCTGCGTCGTCTTAAAGCACGTCTTTCAGCTGCAGTCCTTAAAATCAACTTTTCTAAAACAAGTACGTATAGAATGAATATTCATGACTTTCTGTCTGGCGATTCTGTAAACTCCACATCTCTCTCTCTCTCTCTCTCTCTCTCTCT
>JADBJO010001250.1:132103-144603 GCA_016801955.1 Conus betulinus | reverse complement strand
AAAGTTGAATACAAGCAATGAAATGAGGTGTCATCGTAAGGTGTTGAAAACTGGAGATCAAAGCGGACAACAAACAACTTAAACAAACACACTAACAAACAGTCACAACTATGCATTAGAATCGGTATTAAGCAAACATGAACATTTGGAACCAGCTGCCGTGCGCGAAGTGGTTAGCGTCGCGAACTCGCAGCCGAGAGGTCGTGGGTTCGATTCCTATCAGAGCCATGTGGGATTTTTCTGCCACTACCGGCTCCTACCCAGAACTGAGTTTGCTACGGGCTCGGTTGGGAAGACTGGGACCACAAAGTCGAGTTTCATCCACTTAATGGATGCGTCTCTGGGTGTTGCTCAAATTTCCTGGCCAACACTGAAGGTGTCTGTAACGCCGGGATTTCCTTTATATATATATATATATATATATATATATATATATATATATATATATATATATATATATATATATATATATATATATATAAAGGGGTAAGCGTAGAATACAACCCTGTCATGCAATCTCAGACGGGAATGGAAATCTGTGACGTCACCTTCACCATTCGCATTCTCATCGATCAGCATTTTAAGAAAACGTCTCGAATTCTATGGCCCTTCATGCCCGTCATCATGGTGGCCTCAGTTTCGATGTCCTCTCCACGTTAGATCTAAAGGCTTTGGTTTGATTCCGTCGGGTCTACGGTATTGGCGAATTCATGGGGGCTGTGGTTGGACGGACGCAGTGGCGCCCTCTGTTGGGAAAGCTCACTCATGCCGGCTCCGCGACTAAGCAATTATTGTGCCCAGTACGGGGGCTTAGTTGGTGGTTTCCTGAGTATGTTGGACAAGAACAGGCACCACTGAACACCACCAAAGTGACTCCGCAGCAGTGCTGTGTCTCCTTCGGTGGGTTGCCTCTTTGACTGCTCTCTGCGACAGCGCAGTTTTCCGAACTGCTCCCTGTGGATTGCCGGTGCCGGGGCTGCGGCTTGACGGACCGGGTGTGTGGCTGTCGACAGGGGCCTCGGAATGAACGGCGTGGGTGCAACGCCACTGATGTGGCACGGAAAAATGTGAAAAGAGGGGGGGGGGGGGGGGGGGGGGGGGGGGGGGGAAGATAACATTTTGAGAAAAAAAAAACTGTTCATTTCACTTAATGTTCATACTGCCACGTGTGTCCCTGGCAAAATAATACGAACGAAACGAATCTTTTTCAATGAGGGAAAAAGCGGAATAAGCACAAAAAATGACTTTGTACATCCGGCCCTCAATAAAGAGAAATATACTGAAAATGCAATAACAACTTCAGCAAATAATCTAGAATTGAAGTAAACATGCATGAACGCTATAAATAGAAAGAGGAAATGTTAATACGGGAAAACATGCGGCCTTGAGCAACACAACATGCACATGGATCTATATACCCCTAGTTGCATTTCCCAAAAATAAAGAGCGAGAGGGTAACGGAGGTGGTGACAGTGGATGCTTAAGGGTGGAGGAATAAAAGGAGGGGACAGGGTGGGTGGGTGGAGGGAACACAGAAAACCAAGGAGGAGTCGCAAAATGAGTGGGTAGGTAGGGGAGATGGAGGGGGCCACAGACAACCAAAGAGGAACCTTGTTTCATCTTTCGTTACACGCAAAACGCCAAGCCCAGGATCAATCCGATCTTTTGAGTTTTTTTTTCGAAGGTTGTCAATAGTCTAATGATATGTCCATGAAGTACAAGATAAAGGTTCCTGCACGCACTATTCCATCTCCATGCGTCCAGGTGAGACATGGACACTCACAGCGAACATGGAAAGTTGAATCCAAGCAATGATATGAGGTGTCATCGCAAGGTATTGAACATCAGGTATGCTGATCATTGTTACCAGTGAACTTGCTCGGCAAACTTTCAAGAAGCACACCCAACCACTCGAAGATCTAGTGACGTTGTTACAAAAAACAAACAAACAACAAAAAAAAAAAAAAACGTTTGTGTGGCCACATAACAAGATCGAGTGGCCTTGCTAAAAGATCACCCATGGAACTGTTAAGGCGAGGAGACGGAGAGGAAGACAAACAAACAAAAACAAACAAACAATGGACTTGATAACGGTGCAGACAAGGAAACCATTTGTAGAGACCCTAACTAGCCTTGGCACACAACACGACAGAGCTGGAGGAAATCTGACGACGACCTGTTCTTCGGTGTGACTCCCTCATGGATATGTACGTGTTAAGGCAAAAAATGAAAACGACAATGACGACGGACAGAAAGCAAGAGTCCCCAGCAGGTACCCGAAGTGGCTGATGTATTTCTCTCGGACTATCTGCACAGAGTCCCTTTTGTCGAACCAGCTGCCACTGGCATCAGTCGAACTAAAGATCACATTCTGACGAGTAATACGGTCAGGGTTATCATCAGAAGATGTAAGCATACTGACAACGTCTTGGTTTCTGTTGTTTCTCTGAATATCCTCTGCGGTGAGATCTCAGTCAGCTGAGCTGCCTACTTTTCGACGACAGGGCTCTGTGATTTCCCGCTCTTTAATGAGAGGAACTGTGTCTTTCGTTTTCCGAAGCAGTCGTTTCCGTCGAAGTCCCATTGTCTTCGTTCGCGTGTTCTGGTATGAGCACATCAACAGAATCTGGTTTCGCAGCTCAATGCGTATGTCTATGTTCCGTCAACGTGACACTAACACGTGGCGGGATTTCGTGTGTACCTCCTGTACCGGTCTGTTGTATACTGGTACGGATGTGTCAGATTTAGGTGTGCCTTTGAATAATGCTATGCTTCTTCGAAGTCCGAAAGAAAGTTTGCCTTTCAGTAATGCTGTCCAGCCGATACTTTTGTCTGTTCTTCTTGCCTTCTGTTTCTGCTCACCTGGCTGGGCGGTTTCTCGCGGAAATCACACGGGTCGACATGAGTCTGCTGAATAATTGTTCCGTTTGCTGCTGGCCAGTCCTCAGTTTGAAGAAAAAAAAAAAGCATCACGTCTTATTCTGTCGTGATTTTGCGTGAGATCAGGCCATCCGAGCATCTACAGTGACTTCTACAGCAGGCGATAAACCGTCAGCAGCTATGGAGCTGGAAAAGAACATGCTGGTACATACACACACATACACACACAGAGACAGACCTCCAAGCAGATTCAATATTAATGATATGCAGTTCATATTAACATGGGCTTTGGAAAAAACACCAGAGGTCGTCTCCAGATTGCAACACTAATGATTTTAAAAGAGCTTTTGCTGGAAGAGGGGGACAGAGAAGAGGAAGAGAGGGGGGGGAGGGGGGGGGGGGGGTGCATAATCAACATTTGTAGGGTTGGGAGTGGAGGATGGATGTGACAGACGGTGAGAAAACTTGGCGGGGGAGAGGTGGAAGGGAGAGGGGGTAGGGGGGGGGGGGAGGGGACGAGGAACGCGCGCATGAAAGTATATCTCCAGTCTCTACGGGTGCTTTCACAATGACTGCGTATGTGCTGCCGAAAGGAAGTGTTGCCAGATCAAGCGCTCACAGATATGGGTATGACATGTTCGGCTGGTCCATCCATCTTGCGTTCATTTACGTCCATGTGCGTACTGGGGCTATGTGACTGGCTAGATTTGGTAAAAGTCCCTGCGATTGGTACTTGACATGGCAGCTATTCTTTCGTTGCTCCTGTCCTAAACTGGCGACCCTTCCCCGCCCAATGCAACCCGGATGTCGCCATTATATTTATTCATTTGGTTTTGAAAAAGCTACAGGGTGAAAATGACGCAAAAGAAAACGCCCATCATTTCACTTTCTTCCTTTTTCTTTCTTTCTTCTTTTTTTTTTTTTTCTTTTTTCTTTTCAATTCACCATCCATAGACACCTTATTCATCTTTTTAAAAGCTTGTCCGCGAAGAAAATTTGTTATTTAAAATCGGGACAGCGACATAATTTCAGTTCAAGCTGTTTGTTGTCCAGCCGACCGCAAAGGCTTATTCAGGAGCTTAGATTCAGCGACCGCTTCATTTGATACTAGAAATGCAAGAGTATTTTATTTTTGAACTACGGGATTTTTTCCCTTAGTGTTTGAATGTTACGGTCTCATCATTATTCCTCCCAACCGTCCTCTGTATGTAAGAGCAGTGCTGTGACAGAGGCTCGGGCGGTCAGAAGTGAACAGTCACGTGCGACATGGTAGAGGTGTTACGTACTGTCCAAGTTATGCCCTCTATGTCGTCCATTCAGACGGTCTTCGGTCTGCCAGTTAAGAAGTTCGTCCTCCACTGCACGCGGCTGGGTCGTCTCGGACAGGGAGTCTTGCCGTGGCCTGTCCTGAAGGCGTCCAACTGCGCGAGGGAGGATTTTTGGCAGCAGGAACATTGTGTTGACTAGCTGTCTGCCAGACTTTCTCTTTTGCCTAAAGCGTCCTTGCGCAGGGGTTGGATGGGGAGTAGATGTGAGGTTGGGGTGGGGAGTGAAAAAGGTGGAAGGAGGAATGGAAGGGGTAAAGAGTGTGCGTGCCACGTGTTGTAGTCATTTGATAACATTTCTAATTGTACATCAGAAGTGATCTTCGGGGAAACAATATCCAATGAAGATAACTGATTTACGTCATCAAAAAAAAAAAAAAAAAAAAAAAAAAATGTGTGTGTGTGTGTGTGTGTGTGTGTGTGTGTGTGTGTGTGTGTGTGTGTGTGTGTGTGTGTGTTTTAGGAAACGCTCGCGTTGTAGAATAAAGGCTAGAAAACGTTAGTGCCCTGGCTGGGCTACAAAACAGCATGACTTGAATTGACCTTGAACTCAGAAAACGTAGTGCGTCACGGCCATGAACTTGTTATGTATCAGGTGCCGCCCTAACCCCCCCACCCCCCGCCCCGTCCCCTGAACCTTTTTTCCCTCTCCCCGTCCTATTCTTCGTACACAGATCTCACTCTTCCCCACAGACCAGAATTGTTGACACGGATCATTAATCACTGAACGATCTCTAAGTGGGCGTGTTGGTTTCCGTGTTTGTTTGTCGCTCATGGTTCGACCTCGCTCAACCTTCCGTCTCATCCGGGTATCTCCCGATAGCGGTACGTGTCCATAGCACTACGCGCGGTTTTTTGAGATCTAGTGGTACTACCTGCCGGGAGTACTATTTTCTTCTTCTTCTTGTGATACTACCTATCGGTAATACTATGCTTTTTCCTTCTTCATCTCCTTCTTCCTCTTCTCTCGTTTCTTTAAATTCCAAAAGTTTCTGTTCATACAATTTCAACATTTTGTAAACGAAAAAAAAAAAAAAAAAAAAAAATCAACCCATAACAAAACTCGGGACAGAAGGAAGAAAAACAAAAACAGACAGAAAGACAAGCAACAACAAAAAAATGTACACACACACATTCACAAAGAGCTGTCAATCGTTTCTAAATTAAAAAAAAAAAATACGGGTTATTACATGTTGATGCTATTTCATATTATCAGATAGTAGCACCTTTTTCGTAATCTGTGCGCATACGTTACGATTACATGCTTTCCTTGGCTTAAAGGCTTTTTATGTTATTTATTGCTGAAATGAAGAATAATAATATGTTCATATTTCAATTACTTCACTTTCAACTGATTCTTTTATAATTGTGCCAGCAAGTGGGAAAGTCGACACTTCTCAAGTTGACATAAGTGATGTATTATCTACCTCATTTCTGTCTTTCAATCATATTATGGACAACTTAAACGAGGAAGTTCATTTTTCAGTTTATATTCGTAAATGCAGAATTCAGGTAGTGTCACTGTTTTCAGTTATATTGCTATGTCTCAACAGCGAAACGAACGTTTCAATAGCACTAAAACACATTATCATAACGTGTTAATAAACTATGTGTGTGTGTGTGTGTGTGTGTGTGTGTGTGTGTGTGTGTGTGTGTGTGTGTGTGCATGCATGCGTGCGCGCTCGCGTGCAAACCTTCCAAACGCTTCAGTCTATCATTACGTTCACTGGCGCAGCATCACATAATGCACAGGTATCTCTCTCTCTCTCGTCTGGGATAACTGGGGATGGGAGATGAGGTAGGGGTGGGGAGAAAGGATTGTACTCGTATCATGCCTTGTCATGTCTAGTTCTTGTTGTGGGCCCGCGAGGCCTGTGTATATTGTGTTCGCCACTTCAAGCTGTTCATTTGCGTTGAGTTCTCTCGGTCTGTCAGGTCTGTCTTTCAGTCGACTCTTTCGTATCCGGGTTTTATCCATGCATTATATATGTTGGAATTAATAGGTTTGGTGTCATTCCATCAAATGCACAGAAATCAAAAGGAAGAAAGGAAGAAGGAAGAAGGAACCTGTGAGTTAAAAAAAAAAAAAAAAGAAAGGGAGAATACACAGAAAAAAAAAGAAAAAAAACATCAATAAGTAGATAAAGAAAAAATAACATGAATACGTAGACAATTGACCAGTACTTAATCCAATAAACAAATCCTCTCTCTTTTTCCCTGACCATTCATAGGCACGGGCCTGGCGGATAGGTGGGATAACAGTAGAGGGAAGGGGTAACGGGGTAACGGGGGGGGGGGGGGGGGGGGGGGGGGGGGGGGAAGTATGCGGAAATTTTGGTTTGAAGTGAATTTATTTTTGCTACTTTTCACTATGTTTTAAAAGGTTGCTTCCAATATATCACTTCTGTTTTTGTGTGTTACTGATCTTCCGTTAATCTTTTGCAGACAAAAGATACACGCTCTTTAGCATGTTTTCAACATTCGGTGAGTATCTACAAACGAGTTTTCCTGAATGATGGATTCTGACTTCGAACAGAGAATGACGACGACATCAATGAAAAAAAAAAATAAGAGTGTAATAAGTAAGGAGAGGAAGAAAATTAGGGGAGATAAAAGCGGGAGAGGAGAGAGAGAGAGAGAGAGAGAGAGAGAGGGGGGGGGGGAGAGTGGGGGTAAAGAAATGGGGTAGGCAGCATTCAGGAATAGGGAGCGAAGGACGGAGGAAAGCTCGTAGAGGAAATACCTGGAAAAGTTTAGATCAATGAACAAGTCAAGATTCTGAACATGTAAGGAAACTAAAGTCGCGTATGGGTCTAACTGTAGTAGAAATACTTAACAAACATAGGAAGGGGTTGTAACAGAAATTTGCAAGCCTTCGATGAACGGCGGTAAAGACATGGAAACAAAAATCACACTCAGAAATGAATCCGAAATGGATTGTGACTTTAAAATCGAAGGATCAGACGACAGAATCCCCGATAGGTTACTTTTACATTTATGTCCATTTATCGTAACCGCTCAGTATTTTCAATCATTAATGCAGTTACGGGATCGCAGTTGGCATTACAAAGGTTACACACACACACACACACACACACACACACACGCACACACACACACACACTGCACACCTAAATCCTGTTGACGTTAGAAACTTTTGTTTCCTTCAGTCAGGCCGTTGCTTGCTTCATGACATCCAACTGAAACATAAAACGTTACAGACTGTGTTGGGGACATTTTATTCTGTAATCTTTGCACCAAGTTTTACAGGGAAGTTAAACTATCATTTTTGGTCTGGATAAGCGACAATAAGGGTAAGCACTGGGAGGTATCTATTTGTCATGGTGGGCTTTTGACCTGTGATATCATATGACACACATTGACCGAGACCTCAGAACGACAGTTCTTTGCTCTTATCTCCCACCCCCGCATTCCCCTCCCAACCCACCCCCTCTCGACTCTTTCCCCAACACAAACACTACCTCCTACCCTTCTCCTCGCGATTCCCTTGCACCAAAATAACCGTCTTCTCTTCCGGTTGGACCGCACATACCTCAGTCGACACCTCACGGATGTTGTGACGCAACGCCTAGGGAAAGGAGGACGACTGCAGTTTCAGGTAGGCGAAAGCCGCAGCTTGACTGTTCTAAGAAATGAAACGCCCGTCCGTTTCTTTCACGGAGAAAGCCCTGTTTAGAATTCGATCTGTCAGGAGACGACCACTGACGTGACTGAATAACTTGGCTTAGTTGTGTAGAGAGAAGGGATGGCGAAACTGCACCTGCATTGCTTCATTTGTGGAAAAAAAAAAAAAAAAAAAAAAAAAAAAAAAAAAAACCGGTGTGGAAGGACGAGAACATTTCCATGAAACACGAGATCAGGTTCCTGCGTGCGCTGGTAAATTCCACCTTCCACATTGTATGTATACAAGACATGGACCGTCACAGCGGACCTGGAAGCCATGGGAATGAAATGTTACCACTAGATATTAAACACAAGATATGCTAATCATTTTACCAATCATCAACAAGTGCGTCAAACTGTCAGGTAGCGTATAGGACCAAACGAAGACGTGCTGACATCAGTCAGGAAAAGAAGACCGTATTAGTATGGCCAAGATCCTTCTTTTTTATCTGCGGTCGGTCGGGGGGTGTGTGTGTGTGTGTGTGTGTGTGTGTGTGTGTGTGTGTGTGTGTGTGTGTGTGTGTGTACGCACGTCAGATCATCAATCTTGTCGCCATGATGTATCCCACAGTTTTCTGAGGTCTTGACGGCTGCCCTAAAGCTGCATCTGCAGTTCTGCACCCTCTGGCCAGGTTTGACGCCGTTGAACGTTATGGGCTGGGCTGGACAGTGTGTGGAGGATGTGTTCTGGGGTCTGAGATCCAGCGCCACACGGACATTCGTATGTGTGGGCAATGTAAATTCGGCTGAGGTGGCTCTGCAGTCGGGAGTGGCCAGTTCTCAGTCTGAAGAGTATTATTTGCTGATATCATTGGGCCAATAGATTAAATCAACACCACTGTCTGCACCCAGCCTTCTCCTCCACTGGTTTTGGCATTGGTTGTGGATGACACTTTCGGCCTCTCTGTAGGTCACCGATGGATGAACTGCTCCGTATTGCTGCCTGCCTCGGACAGAGCGTCATCCTTCTCATTCCCAGTGATCCCACAGTAGGATGGAATCCAGTGGAGTACAATGGTAGATCGTCTTGAAAGATCAAATAGGGCTTTTTATGTTTTTTTTTCAGCTGCTGTTCGCTTCTGTTGCTTGAATGCATTCTTGTTATGTTTCTGCCTGTCTTTACGTCTCCTTGTCTGTATTTATTTTTGCTATCGTCAAATACTTGTTTTCTCTCTCTCTCTCTCTCTCTCTCTCTCTCTCTCTCTGACTCGGCATTCCAACTGAGCGGTGGCACACAGCTACAACCACCATGTCGTCCCTTTCCTCTGAATCCGAAGAAGTTTGTTAGCTGTGTGTCTGATCGGGAGGATACAGCACTCTCGCCCCTCACTCTGACTGACATCCGGCGTATCCTCGACCAACAGACACAGGCTATCAACGAAAAATTGTCGTCACAGCTTGGCGCTCTGCTGACATGAACTCTTGTGTTGTCGTGGGCACAAGCCATTGCTTATGACATTGCATACCTAAAAGATCACACCACCAGTCTGGAGAAAACCTGCGAGCAGCTGGCAGAGAAACAGGAGGATACGGCAGAGTCTGCTGAAGATCTGCAGGAAGATCTGACGGACCTACAGAAACGATACGAAGAAGAACTGGATGACTTAGAAGCTTTTTCTCGCCGGGACAACCTCCGTTTTTTTCGGTCTTGTAGAAACCCCGAAACCCTTTTGAGTGAAACTTTTGAGTCCTGTACCACCAAAGTGGTGGATTCTCTGAGGAATACTGTGCCAGGAAAAACATGGTCAATGGATGACATTGTGCGCGCGCACAGAGTGGGTCAAAAACCAAAGCGTCAAAAATAGCTGCCCCAGCCCAATAATTGTCAAATTCTTGCGATGGCGAGACAAGATGGACGTCATGACAATGGCACGTATGGTGCTGAAGCAGAAAGAGGGGGGGTCAGTCGAAAATTTTAACCTTGGAAGCAGATCACCTGTCCGTGGCAACAGTGCGACCACTAATAGGTCGTCCTCAAGCCACCAACACGCGTCGTCCCGACCCCCCCGAACGAAGGCGCCCACCCAGCTCCCCCAACGATGCAGTGAACCAGGCATGTTGTGTCGGCCAAGTCCCAGGTTTGAACACAGTCCAACGTACTGTAAGCCGTTCACTTTCTTTCTTGTCCTGGAATGTTGACGGCTTTGGAGCAAATTTTCCGACCCGGATATAATAAATTACGTCGATAAGTTTGACTTTGTGTGCTTATTTGAAACTTTTGTCAGCAGTTCGTTTTCCCCCAGATTTGCTGGTCAGCTTTTTCATGTTTTTTTTTCCTCTCCTGCTGTAAAAACTTTCTGTCGAGGTGGGAATAGTGGTGGTTTTTATCACTTTGATACTCAAAGAATATGTAAAATTTGTATCGCGGGTTGATGTTTCATACGACCACGTTCCTATTCTAAAATTAGATACATCTCCTTGGAACTGACAGTAACGTTTTTCTCGTAGCTTACTACGTACCTCCCGTCGACTGTCTGTTCCATAATTATGTGCGACATAAATGTCACTTGTTTGAAATAGAACAGTGCGTTGCAGATGTACTTGAACAATTTGGTGATGCCCTTTTTTTTTTTCTACTATGCGGAGATTTTAACAGCAGAACAGCTAACCTTCAACCCAGTTCTGATGTATTTCAGACTGAACCTGAAAAAACACGTTGAATGACAACTCTGCATTATTTGTTGATAACCGTCAGACAGAAGACTTGGTTCTTAATGCCTTTGGTAGACATCTCATAGATTTGTGTGCCTGCTATGAACTTTCGATTTTATATTCGGTTTCTGTTACCCTGATGCATCAAAGCAATTTACTTTTGTTTCTCCTGGTGGCGCAAGTGTAAATGATTACTTTATTGCTTCTCCGGACTTTGCTTCACAATGTACAGATTTCGTTGTAGGAGAATCGATTCAGTAATATGTCCTTTGTGCTTTCAGTAAATCGTTTGCTTCCAGAATACGATGCACACAGCTTATGCGACAGCTCTCCTTGTTCTGTTGATAAGAAAATATGGAACCCAGATGAAGTACATACTGTTGATAAGATAATATGGAACCCAGATGAAGTACATACACTCAGTGAAACTTGTTTTTTTCCTGCGTTTTCAAACAATGTAGCAGAAGCCACTGGTCAGATTGAACGATCAATTGATGATGCTTTGGACACTTTTACGTGTGCTATTAAAGATGAGCAATGTGTATGACTAAGCGGATTTGTCCCGATGGCCCTAAAGGTTATATCCCCACTTCTAAACAAAGTAGCTTCTGGTTCGACAAAGATTGTCCCTGTCAAAGAAGAACGCAAGAAAAGCGTTAAGAATCTTTAATAGTAACAAGAAACTAGAAAACAGACGACCATAGGTACAGGAAAGGAAAAAGTGTAAAACTGCCCATAGAATCAAGGATAAAGAATTCAAAAAGGAAGCTATAGACAGACTTGTTAACAATCAACATAATGCGCAGACATTCTGGAAAGAAATAAAGAAATGGAAACGTGAAGCCAGACTAAAAAATAACATAACAAAAGAAGACGGGTTTCGTCACTTTTCTAATCTTTTAAATGACAGTGCTGAGCAGCACGTTCACGATATTTTTGAGCCAGAGGGTAACGAAGCTGATAACTTGTTTGATTGCCTAAATATTGCTATATCAGAATTAGAGGTAAAAGAAGGTATAAAATATGCAAAATCAGGAAAAGCAGCCGGACCTGATGGGTTAAACAAATGAAGTTTTTAAAGTCTCACAGGATACGATTGTCCCTTTTTGACAAAGTATTTTAATGCATTGTTTTCCAAGGGTACGTATCCCAGTGAATGGTCAAAAGCTATCATATTTCCACTCCATAGAAAAACAACATTACATTCCCGATAATGATCGTGACATTGCTCTTTTGTCTTGCCTCGGCAAACTGTATACTTGTGTCTAAAATAAGAGGTTGCCAGAATGGTCGAATACATACAATATTATATCTGAAACACAGGGTAGTTTCCGCAAAGATTATTCAACAATCGACCACATTTTATCATTACATGCCTTAGTTCAGAAAGATTTCGGTCTAAACAGAAAGAGTTATGTAGCCTTTGTCGACTTCCAGAAAGCGTTCGACACGGTCAAGAGACATGTACTGTGGAATATTTTACTAAGATCGGAATTGGTGGTAAAATACTT
Organism: Conus betulinus; assembly: GCA_016801955.1. Lineage (NCBI taxonomy): Eukaryota > Metazoa > Mollusca > Gastropoda > Neogastropoda > Conidae > Conus > Conus betulinus. Next base: position 132,551 of record JADBJO010001250.1, on the reverse strand, counting down.
TCAGCGGTCCAAGCAATATACAGCTCTGTAAAATGTTGCGTAAGAATATATCTGGTTTATATCGACTATTTTGAATACCTTCAAGGACTTAATCAGGGCTGTTCAGCTTCTCCGACACTATTTTCTTTTATCATTAACGAACTAGCTGCTATATAATCAATAACAGTCAATATGGCTTCCAGCTTAAACCTGACACTACTGAGTTATTTTTGTTAATGTTTGCTGATTATATTGCTTTGTTTTCGTCCTGCACGAGCGGCCTTCAAACATAGCCAAACAACTTATTTGTACTGTCTGCAGAACTCGGACTGAAAGTGAAACTCAGTGAAACAAAAAAATAGTAGTGTTCAGAAAGGGGGGCCATTTATTTAAACATGAGAAATGGAACTCAAGACGTTGAAAGTAGTAAACGTTTACTAATACCTTGGCCTCAACTTTACAACTCGCC
>JADBJO010001250.1:102103-127103 GCA_016801955.1 Conus betulinus | reverse complement strand
TAGTTCCTTTAGTATAGAAGTAGTTTCCCCTCATTATGATCAAGAGACATGGTCTTTCCTTTTTGCCCCATCTGCTCTAAGCTACATAAATCAATGAAACGGTTGTGACGCAACCCTCGAATTAGTTATATGTGTATTTTGTAACATTTTCAGGTAAACCGATGGGACTGCATCAAATGCAAACATCTTACGTTTAAGCCAGCTATTCAAGCATGATCCTTTTCAAATACAGTGGTACTTATTTCATATTTAATCGAAATTCTCTCTCTCTCTCTCTCTGAAAAAGGTGAACAACTCATCATCCACTGCAGACTCTTGAGTCAGATGGGTAACCTTAATTGGATTAATACGAGGATTTTCTTTTCTTTTTTTTTCTTTGTGTTGTTGTTGAATAAACTGCTCAACTCATGTTCTTTGTAATTCCCATAAAATTACAGAAGAGATCGAATTACTCAACTATCTGCGTATTATCACTACAGACCAGGGAGAGGGTAGTTCACAGATGATTGCCACCTACACCTGCAGGGGGAGAGCCAATGATTTGTAGCCTTGCCTCCACAACAGTGCGCATCAGTTAAAATGTCGCTTCCGCATCTTTGAACGTTTGGTTCAGCTTCGTAGCAACAACTGTCAAGCTATTCAAGCATGATCCTTTTCAAATACAGTGGTACTTATTCATATTTAATCGAAATTGTCCCCCCCCCCCCCTCTCTCTCTCTCTCTCTCTCTCTCTGAAAAAGTGAACAACTCATCATCCACCGCAGACTCTTGAGTCCAGATGGGTAACCTTAATTTGGATTAATACGAGGATTTTCTTTCCTTTTTTCTCTCTTTTTGTTGCTGTTGATAAAATTGCTCAACTCGTGTTCTTTGTAATTCCCGTAAAATTGCAGAAGAGATCGAATTACTCAACTCTCCGCGTAAACTCAAATATTCGCCTTTTTCACCATCAACACTGTACCTTGGACTGACATTGAATACATAATACCATAAAATAACAATAAAGACATACAAAAGATGCACAATAATACGATGAGAACTCTGGCCGACTTTATCTTCATTGAAAACATGCAATGAAAGACGCGACGTACCACACTCAACCACGAATGAGGCGTTCATGTCAAACAGTATGAATGAACGCGTGTAGAAAACGTCTCTGCTGTTGAGTGCTTGGTCCTGTTTATCCTTCACCCCCTTTGTAGTCATTAACTGTTTCTCTTTTTTTTTTTTCTTTCTTTCTCTCATTTCCTTCTTTTTTTTTTCCCCCCTTATATATAACCGCTTTATTGGCGATGATTTTATTTTTTTTTCATCCCGGCCTGTTACTATCAAGTGTATATAGTGTATGATTTTTACATAGATTTGTTTGGTTTGTCAACAGCTGATGCCTCACTATGTTGATTTGTACATTCTGTTGAAAGTTAAGTGAGCATTTACATGTTGTGTAGCCTGGTTCTCATTTAGTCGATTTCAAACTCCATTGTAAAGTGCAGTGGGCCGTTTACATAAGTCCCCACTTTGTTACTGTTATTATTAGCTGCCTTGTTCAGCACATATTCAAACGAACAATCGATCGCCTTGTACATGCTATTGTACAGAAATGTTCGTGTAGTAACAAACAGCCGCCAAGGAAATGCACTCATGGACTTCAAGTTTGATTTTCTTTTTCCTTTTGTTTTCTTTTCTTTCTTTTTTCTTTTTTTTTCTCAGATTTCAAACTCGTTAGCGTTTCTACAAACCACCGTTTTAACCACGGGCCAAATAAGCAAGTTGAAAACGGCAATGGTCACTAAGGTCACCAAGAGTGGGGCAGTGGAAGGTCAAGGACATGTTGGACCGGAAAGATTGAGTGCGATGGAGCGTGGCACTGTGATGACGTGGGTACGTACGTGCTTGGGTGGCCCATTGACGTATAGACCACTCGTGGTGGAGGGGACCCCAGGCTTCAGCTTTCCGGCTTCCCAGCGTCTACCTCCAGGAGAGAAGGATGGCAAGGGAGAGAGGAAGTAATTCACGAAATTATCACCACAGACCAGGGAGAGGTAGTTCACAGATGATTGTCACCTACACCTGCAGGGGGAGAGCCAATGATTTGTAGCCTTGCCTCCACAACAGTGCACATCAGTTAAAGATGTCGCTTCCGCATCTTTGAACGTTCGGTTTCAGCTTCGTAGCAACAACTGTCAAGCTATTCAAGCATGATGCTTTTCAAATACAGTGGTACTTATTCATATTTAATCGAAATTGTCCCCCCCCCCCCCCCCCCCTCTCTCTCTCTCTCTCTCTCTCTCTGAAAAAGGTGAACAACTCATCATCCACCGCAGACTCTTGAGTCCAGATGGGTAACCTTAATTTGGATTAATACGAGGATTTTCTTTCCTTTTTTTTTCTTTTTTGTTGCTGTTGAATAAATTGCTCAACTCGTGTTCTTTGTAATTCCCGTAAAATTGCAGAAGAGATCGAATTACTCAACTCTCTCCATAACTCAAATATTCGCCTTTTTCACCATCAACACTGTACCTTGGACTGATGATGGAATACATAATACCATAAAATAACAAAAAGACATACAAAGATGCACAATAATACGATGAGAACTCTGGCCGACTTGATCTTCATTGAAAACATGCAATGAAAGACGCGACGTACCACACTTAACCACGAATGAGGCGTTCATGTCAAACAGTATGAATGAACGCGTGTAGAAAACGTCTCTGCTGTTGAGTGCTTGGTCCTGTTTATCTTCACCCCCTTTGTAGTCATTAACTGTTTCTCTTTTTTTTTTTTCTTTCTCTCTCATTTCCTTCTTTTTCTTTTCCCCCTTTATATATAACCGCTTTATTGGCGATGATTTTATTTTTTTTTCATCCCGGCCTGTTACTATCAAGTGTATATAGTGTATGATTTTTACATAGATTTGTTTGGTTTGTCAACAGCTGATGATGCCTCACTATGTTGATTTGTACATTCTGTTGAAAGTTAAGTGAGCATTTACATGTTGTGTAGCCTGGGTCTCATTTAGTCGATTTCAAACTCCATTGTAAAGTGCAGTGGGCCATTTACATAAGTCCCCACTTGTTACTGTTATTATTAGCTGCCTTGTTCAGCACATATTTCAACAAACAATCGATCGTCTTGTACATGCTATTGTACAGAAATGTTCGTGTAGTAACAAACAGCCGCCAAGGAAATGCACTCATGGACTTCAAGTTTGATTTTCTTTTTCCTTTTGTTTTCTTTTCTTTCTTTTTTTCTTTTTTTTTCTCTCAGATTTCAAACTCGTTAGCGTTTCTACAAACCACCGTTTTAACCACGGGCCAAATAAGCAAGTTGAAAACGGCAATGGTCACTAAGGTCACCAGAGTGGGGCAGTGGAAGGTCAAGGACATGTTGGACCGGAAAGATTGAGTGCGATGGAGCGTGGCGCTGTGATGACGTGGGTACGTACGTGCTTGGGTGGCCCATTGACGTATAGACCACTCGTGGTGGAGGGGACCCCCAGGCTTCAGCTTTCCGGCTTCCCAGCGTCTACCTCCAGGAGAGAAGGATGGCAAGGGAGAGAGGAAGTAATTCACGAAATTATCACCACAGACCAGGGAGAGGTAGTTCACAGATGATTGTCACCTACACCTGCAGGGGGAGAGCCAATGATTTGTAGCCTTGCCTCCACAACAGTGCACATCAGTTAAAGATGTCGCTTCGCATCTTTGAACGTTCGGTTCAGCTTCGTAGCAACAACTGTCAAGCTATTCAAGCATGTTCCTTTTCAAATACAGTGGTACTTATTCATATTTAATAGAAATTGTCCCCCCCCCCCCTCTCTCTCTCTCTCTCTGAAAAAGGTGAACAACTCATCATCCACCGCAGACTCTTGAGTCCAGATGGTAACCTTAATTTGGATTAATACAAGGATTTTCTTTTCTGTTTTTTTTTCTTTTCGTTGCTGTTGAATAAATTGCTCAACTCGTGTTCTTTTAATTCCCGTAAAATTGCAGAAGAGATTGAACTACTCAACTATCCGCGTAACTCAAAATATTCGACTTTTTCACCATCAACACTGTACCTTGGACTGACGATGGAATACATAATACCATAAAATAACAATAAAGACATACAAAAGATGCACAATAATACGATGAGAACTCTGGCCGACTTGATCTTCATTGAAAACATGCAACGAAAGACGCGACGTACCACACTCAACCATGAATGAGGCGTTCATGTCATAAAAGTATGAATGAACACGTGTAGAAAAACGTCTCTGCTGTTGAGTGCTTGGTCCTGTTTATCCTTCACCCCCTTTGTAGTCATTAACTGTTTGTCTTTTTTTTTTTTTTTTTTCTTCATTTTTTCGTTTCCTTCTCTTTCTTTTTCCCCCTTTATATATAACCGCTTTATGGGCGATGATTTAATTTTTTAATCCTGGCCTGTTACTATCAAGTGTATATAGTGTATGATTTTTACATAGATTTGTTTGGTTTGTCAACAGCTGATGCCTCACTATGTTGATTTGTACATTCTGTTGAAAGGTAAGTGAACATTTACATGTTGTGTAGCCTGGTCTCATTTAGTCGATTTCAAACTCCATTGTAAAGTGCAGTGGGCCGGCTACATAAGTCCCCACTTTGTTGCTGTTATTATTAGCTGCCTTGTTCAGCACATATTTCAACGAACAATCGATCGTCTTGTACATGCTATTGTACAGAAATGTTCATGTAGAAACCAACAGCCGCCAAGGACATACACTCATAAAGTTGTAAAGTTGATGAACCTCCACCTGCAGAGATAATCTTACAGACGTAGATTCCTCCCATCCCCCCCCCCCCCCCCCCAGCCACCTTCTCCCAGCCCCTTCAACACATACGCACGCACGCGTGCACTGTTTCACACACACACACACACACACAGGCGTGCATGTGCACACACACACACACACACACACACACACACACACACATACACACACACACTTCTCAATCGCAGAAAGGAGAGAGGAGGAAACAAAAGACATGGGAATAAGGAAGTACGAGGGAGGAGGGGGGGGGGGGGGGGGTAGAAAGAGGGGCAGAAAAAACTGATACTGGTACACTATTTGATGGAAGCTTTTGACCAGATTGATGCCAGTGTGCTATGAGACGAGAAAAAGAAAAAAACATTTACACAACTGACGATAACCAAGTGTTAAAACTCAAGTGAAGGCGAAAGAAACACACTTCATTTCGTAACCAGAAATCATTTGTTTTTAGGTAACCTTAAACGATAGTATGTGCTCACTGTTGTTTTCCTTTGAATCACAAACATTTCTACATACAATGTGTAAAAACTCCCCGATGCATAAATCTATCCAACAATCGCCATATGGACATATCAGTCCAAACATAGGAAAACTTAAAAATTTGTTCACTTCACTATTGTTACAGTTCACTGGCATAAAGGATCGTGAGGATGAGAAAGGAGATAGATATCCTAACGATGATCATCATCAGACCCTCAAGATCATGTCTGTTTGTAGTTGTTTTTAAAGTGTGGAATATGGAAACAAGGATACTATACACACACACACACGCACAGACCACTTGTATGTTTTTGTTATGTAAAAGCGCTTTCATATTTTGTGAAGTACTACGTGAAAATGTCTTCGTATTATCATCGTTACTATTTTACAATATATCCATTTGAAGATGATTATTAGCAAGGTAAGCGACATATACAAGGTCTTGTCTAAAGTTTCAGTGAAATGAATTTCCTATTACATTTTGTAATTCTGGGCAAATGAATACAAAAAGTACTTCACTTTCTCGTGACTGTCGAAATTATATACACAAGAGATCACGGGTGTCTGCTTGTTGATAGCGACTACAATAACAATAGGCCTACTACCAGAAACTGCAATTCTAAAACTGTCCGTCCACATGTACTGAAAAGAAGTTGGGAAAGAATGCAGATAATTGAATATTATTAAAAAAACTAAACCTGTAACAATTTCGGACATGAACATTCCAGTTTTGACATCTATAGACAGTTAATGTAGTTCTAAAGATATTTTGTTTGCTTAATGAGGCAATCTATATTCAACCAAGTAAATAAACATTAGCCAAGAGTTGATATGTTTGATGATAGAGAGTGCCAAAATAAGAGAGAGAGAGAGAGAGAGAGAGAGAGAGAGAGAGAGAGAGAGAGAGAGAGAGAGAGAGGGGGGGTGGGGGGTGGAGTCGAACGTAGACATACATAAACAAACTACGCGTAAAAAAAATAAGAGTCTGACAGGTCAAGGAAACGAGGGGGCCAAAACAGAGGACGAACTCATGCTAACTGTTGAACTGGGAAGGACCACCGGAGCGTGTAAGATGGGACCAAAAGCATGGCCAGTGGAAGCGGCTTTCGGGTATTTTGCGATGATGTTCCCCTAATTCAGATTGGATCGGCGACTATATCAGAAATCATTCTGCTCTTTTTCTTTTCTTTTTTTTTTTTTTTTTTTTTTAGATAAGAACAGGCAACACCGAACCCCATATGAACAATCCGACAGAAATGTGTAGTCTCCAACGATTGGTGCCCTCATGGCGATATGGCATTGATGTTGCCTGCAGACTGTTGCCAAGGGCAGTTGTTACAAGCTTCTTGAAAGTGATGCTGTTGTGAGGATACGGGAAACCCGGAGAAAATCAACAAAGTATAGTTGTATTCTTTGTCCTTTTAATGAGGTAAGGTGTACACAAAAAAGATCAGACGCAAATGTATCGATAACCATTGACATAACAGAGTCCTCTTTAGGGTCTATTCGAATTCATTTAAGCGAATTCTTACATGTCAGTAAGGAAGTCACTCACTTCTCAGTGAGGTGCTGTTTTCACTACACTACAGACAGCCGGTATCATTTGAGAGTGAAACAAGAGAAAATCAGATGTATGCCGAAAACAAAGATGTGGTAGTAACTTGCAAATGCATAATGGAGGCAGCACGGTTAATTAAACAGAGCACCAAGATTTTGACACAAATATCTACCTATCCTGTTACAAACTAACTGCATTTTTGCTGACCGAAAGAATGACAATGCGGGTACAAAGGATGGATAGAAAGTTAAATCCTCACAAAGGTGACAACACACTCCAAAGTTTCTATACAGGACACCACTGTCAACAGGATAGCTACCATGAGCTCAACAGGCAGGAACAATAGGTCATCGGTATCTGTTTGTGGACAGGGCACAATCTCCTGAAGACCATATTTTGTACAAACTCTTCCATCTCGCGCTGTTCCCGTGCTGCGTCTGAGGGGAAGCAAACTAGACCAAATAGTTCATTCTCCAAGACTGTGAAGTTCTACATGGACTGAGAGGGCCCACCTTTCTACAAGACTGCGAGGCCCTCCAAGCGCTTGGAAAGGAGATATGGTCTATGTCCACCTTTCTACAAGACTGTGTGGCCCTCCAAGGGCTTAGAGAGGAGAAGTGGTCTATGTCCACCTTTCTACAAGACTGTGATGCCCTCTAAGGGATTCGAGAGGAGAAGTGGTCTATGTCCACCTTTCTACAAGACTGTAAGGCCCTCCAAGGTCTTAGAGAGGAGATATGGTCTATGTCCACCTTTTCTACAAGACTGTGAGGCCTCCAAAGGCTTAAAAAGAAGATATGGTCTATGTCCACCTTTCTACAAGACTGTGAGGCCCTCCAAGGGCTTAGAGAGGAGATATGGTCTATGTCCATGTCCTTTCTACAAGACTGCGAGGCCCTCCATGGGCTTAGAAAGGAGATATAATCAAGGAGATATAATCTATGTCCGCCTTTCTGCAAGACTGTGAGGCCTCCAAGGGCTTAGAGAGGAGATTTGGTCCATGTCCACCTTTCTACAAGACTGTGAGGCCCTCCAAGGCTTAAAGAGGAGATATGGTCTATGTCCACCTTTCTACAAGACTGTGAGGCCCTCCAAGGGCTTAGAGAGGAGATTTGGCCTATGTCCACTTTCTACAAGACTGTGAGGCTCTCCAAGGGCTTAGAGAGAAGATATGGTCTATGTCCACCTTTCTACAAGATTGTGAGGCCCTCAACGGCTTAGAGAGAAGATATGGTCTATGTCCACCTTTCTACAAGACTGTGAGCCACCACCACCACCACCACCCCCCCCGCCAACCCCCCCCCCCCCCCAAGGGCTTAGAGAGGAGATATGGTCTATGTCCACCTTTCTACAAGACTGTGAGGCCCTCCAAGGACTTAGAGAGGAGATTTGGTCTATATCCACCTTCTACAAGACTGTGAGGCCCTCCAAGGGATTAGAAAGATTTGGGATTTGTCCACCTTTCCAACAAGGCTGTGAAGCCGCCCAAAGTTTTAGAGATGAGATATGGTCTATGTCCACCTTTCTACAAGACTGTGAGGCCCTCCAAGGGCTTAGAGAGGAGATATGGTCAATGTTGACTTTTCTACAAGACTGTGAGGTCCCTCCAAGGGATTAGAAAGGAGATTTGGTCTATGTCCACCTTTCTACAAGACTGTGAGGCCCCCCAAGGGCTTAGAGAGGACATATGGTCTATGTCCACCTTAATACAAGACTGTGAGGCCCTCCAAGGGATTAGAAAGGAGAGTTGGTCTATTTCCACCTTCTACAAGACTGTGAGACACCCCCCCCCCCTCCAGGGCTTAGAGAGGAGATATGGTCTACGTCCACGTTTCTACAAGACTGTGAGGCTCACAAGGGATTAGAAAGGAGATTTGGTCTATGTCCACCTTGTGAGGTCCTCCAAGGGATTAGAAAGGAGATTTGGTCTATGTCCACCTTTCTACAAGACTGTGAGGCCCCCCAAGGGCTTAGAGAGGAGATATGGTCTATGTCCACCTTAATACAAGACTGTGAGCCCCCCCCCCCCCCCCCCCCAAGGGATTAGAAAGGAGAGTTGGTCTATTCCCACCTTTCTACAAGACTGTGATACATCCCCCCCCCCCCCCCCCTCCAAGGGCTTAGAGGAGAGATATGGTCTATGTCCACGTTTCTACAAGACTGTGAGGCCCCCAACGGATTAGAAAGGAGATTTGGTCTATGTCCACCTTGTGAGGTCCTCCAAGGGATTAGAAAGGAGATTTGGTATGTCCACCTGTCTACAAGACTGTGAGCCCCCCCCCCCCCCCCCCCCCAAGACCCCCCCCCCCCCCCCCCCCCCCGGGCATAGAGAGGAGATATGGTCTATGTCCACCTTTCTACAAGACTGTGAGGTCCTCCAAGGGATTAGAAAGGAGATTTGGTCTATGTCCACCTTCTACAAGACTGTGAGGCCCTCCAAGGGATTAGAAAGAAGATTTGGTCTATGTCCAACTTTCTACAAGACTGTGTGGCCCTCCAAGGGCTTAAAGAGGAGATTTGGTCTATGTCCACCTTTCTACAAAACTGTGAGCCGCTCCAAAGGATTAGAAAGGAGATATGGTCTACGTCCACCTTTCTACAAGACTGTGAGGCCCTCCAAGGGCTTAGAGAGGAGATTTGGTCTATGTCCACCTTTCTACAAGACTGTGAGGCCCTCCAAGGCTTAGAGAGGAGATTTGGTCTATGACTACCTTTCTACAAGACTGTGTGAGCCCCCCCCCCCCCCCCCCCCCCCCCCCCCCCCCCCAAGGGCTTAGAGAGCAGATATGGTCTATGTCCATCTTCTACAAGACTGTTACGCCCTCTGATGACTGAATGTGGAGGCATGGCCTGACTAAGTTGTCTTAAAACCTGGACCTTGGGGACTGCAGTTACTACCGACAGATCATGCTCCTGTCACGGCTTTCGGTGCCTGGGAAAGTCTTGAACGGAGTCCCATTGAAAAGAGTGAAAGAGGTAGCTGACTCCGAGCTCCGTGACCAGCAGGCAGGTGCCCGCAGGAAGAATCCCGTGCAGACCATATCCTAACCTCACGCATCATCATGGAGCTGTCACCGAAGTGGAAGCATCCCCCTCACCCTCCATTTTTCCTCGCTCCTTCACACTTAACATCAATTTCATAGACTACGAAAAGGCGTTCGACAGCGTGCACTGTGAGACGCCGTGAGCGCTGCTGAGGCACTACTGGGTACTGGAGAAGTTTGTTTCCTTACTCTTGAATACCAAACAAGATATGCCAGCAGGGTTGCCCATGCGGGCCAGCTATCAGGCAGCTTTTAGGCCAAAACCGGAGTTTGTCGAGGTTTTCGCTGTAGTCTTTCCTCTTCCTCATAGTCGTCGGTTAATCATGAAGACCACCGAATTAGGCATGAACAATAGAATACAGTGGACACTGAGGATTTCGACTTCTTTGACGACTGGCGTTGCTTCAGTCAGTTGCAAGACAACACTACCCGCCGAACATCAGCGGGGACATGTATCAGGATCAACAAGGAAAAAAAAAAAGCAGTCTAGTGGAGATCAGCATCGCTGCCAGCACTCCAATGACAGTTGGTGGAGACCCAGTGAAAGAGATCGATTACTCTGTACGCCTGGGCAGCGTGGTTTGTGGACGTGATGGGGGTGGGGTGGAGTAGGGGACATGGAGAGAGCAGCTTTGTCATACTGAACACACACACACACACATACGCGCGCGCGCACACACACACACACACACACACACACACACACACACACACACACACACACACACACACACACCTGGGTCTTTAGGAAAACACACATGTTTTATAGTTTCATGCGAGCATCCAGGCTAGCTTTGAGACTGGGCTTAGTTTTGAGCTATCCGTCACATAACACAAATGTAACATCCCAAGCGACAAACACTCAAGCGGAGGTGTTAATTTTGAGGAAGACAGCACAATATGTAATTGTATACTTATGTTCACCACAAAGCGACTTTTTCTGAGAGTTTCTTATGACGGATGTCTCTTTCGATGACTGATTGGGGAAAGTAATCAACAGATTTTTTTTTAAGTGTTGGTGCTCCTTTTGGTTTGAGAACCCCCAAAGTCAATATCTGCTAACAAGGGTTTGCACTGCCTTTCGACCGTCTTCACACACGCACGCACGCACGCACGCACGCACACACACACACACACACACGCACACACACACACACACACACACACACACACACACACACACACACACACACACACACACACACACACACACACACACACACACACACACACACACACACACACACACACACACACACGCACGCACGCACGCACGTACGCACACACAGACAAAGAGGAAGGCCGGAGATGAACTGGCATCAGAACATGGGAGGTGATCTACGACACCGCCTGAGCAGTGATGTGCGCCAACTGGATGGAAACAAAATTGAATTGTTCGCTGTCGCTCCGACAGAAACGGTCACAGTCGACATGCGACAGCCTGTGGTTAGAAAAAGGCTCAAATTGTCTCCCCGTCTGGGCGATGATATCATGCGCCTGCAGTACCCATATTCTTTTGTCCGTAAAAGCCTTTCGACAAGTGATTCATTTTTTAATTTGTTTCTTTTGTTCTTCGTTACTATGGCCACCGTGACGTCACAACAGACATATGCAAGTAACTGATCGAGCTGAATAAAACTAAGTATGAGTGTGAATGGCCAGCGCTGAACTGATCCCATGTCCCTTAACCGTTAACCGATGAGGTCGTTGAGTCATCACTGCACAATATATTTAAATATTATTAGAATTATCACTATTTGATTGACTTGATTATTTCATTGAGCCCTGACCAGTTTCAATGAAACTTAGTATGTGTGTCACCATTTGACGTCTTGTTTTTAGAGCATCATACCAGAAAAATTACAATTACACTGACTGAATTACATGCCCTTGAAAAAGGTTTTGAACTTAGTGTCCAAAAAGAAGTCTGCACAAATGAATGAATAAATCAAAGGAACAAAATCCAGTTAACAGACCGATAGAGGCCTCTGTTATCCTTGACAAGGGCAGCAGAAATCCAGCTGAAATGTACGAAACCTAACAGAACCCACTCCTATGGTACTGCCCTGGGATCTCAGCAGCTTCATTCAGGATCTCCTGGACCACCGGGTTTCAACAGTACTGTGCCTTACATGACACAACTGTTTCATGTGTCGACCCGGAGCCGTCTGTGTTAGCAGGGACGGTGGTGTGTGGGTGGCGGATGGTATATAAGAAAGTGGTCGGGATTCGAGCGAGTCTGCCTTCAAGATGTGTAATTCTCACCAAGCTATCACTCCTATGTCTGGTCAGGGGAATCCGGCTTTCAAACGGATAACTCTTTAAAAACGATCATTCCAGTTCTAATCCGGCGAGTCCGGTTTTCAGTCGGATAACTCTTCAAAAAACCATCATCCCAATTTCTAATCGGTGAGTCCGGCTTTCATTCGGATAACTCTTTAAAAGCCATCATCCCCCAATTTCTAATTCGACGAGTCCGGTTTTCAATCGGGTAACTCTTTAAAATTAATCATCCCAATTTCTAATCCGGCGAGTCCGGGTTTCAATTGGTTGACCCTAAGACCGCCATCACCACCATTAGGGCTGAAAATAGTCTGATTTTTCAACTGCGAAAGTCCAGTCTTCAGTCGGATAAACCTTAGAAAGCTATCACCTTAGCGTCATGTTTTTGTATGTGGCATTGTTTCATTAAAACTGAGAAAAAAATCTGGTTGTTAATAAGTTGAATCTGGTTTATGGTCGGATGACTTTTAGTCAGCTGCCAACCAAGAGGCATTTGGGCTGATTTTAGTCTAGCTTCTAGTCGGATTACTCTTTGAAAGCTATTAATCCTTCATCGCTTTGTGAGGAGAGAGGAGGTGGGGGTGATTAAATTGTTTTCGTGGAAGTTTGGGGGTTGGAAGTTTAAGGGCGAATGATTGAGTTGGAGAGTAACACTATAATCATAGTATACGCTTTTTGTCGCCAATGCTCTAGATGCTTTTTCACCCTTCCCTTCTATGCCTGCCCCTGCTTTCATACTCTCTCTCTCTCTCTCTCTCTCTCTCTCTCTCTCTCTCTCTCTCTCTCTCTCTCTCTCTAAGAAACACACACACACACACACACACACACACACACACACACACACACACACACACACACACACACACGCAGACACACAAACACACAGGGCACACACACACACGAACGCACGCACGCACGCACGCACACACACTCACAGATGTATTCTCTCTCTTTCTCTCCCTCCCTCCTCCCCCCCCCCCTCTCTCTCTCTCTCTCTCTCTCTCTGGCGTGTATGTGAATACATTTGCGAGAGTTTACGTGCGTGTTTGTATCTATATTAAGAAAAGGCGGACACAATAACTATCGCAGAGGCTCAGACACTTTATAGCCCCCTAGGCAGCTTGACATGCGGCCACGCACGGACAGCAATCGCGGTACATGCTTTTATCACATCCAGTCACGAATGACAATATGCCCACACTGTTTCCTCGTAGTGATGTGCGGTATAAGCAGCTAGCAGCATGAAATGCCAATTTTAAAGTTATCGGTTTACTCGGATAGCATCGAACCCAAGACCATCCACACTAGAGGCTTCCGCCGTGCCACCGATCACCGGCACAAAAACACATACCCGCGTAAACACATGCGCCAAACCACGAACGGGCACACATGCGAGCACACAAGCATGCATACAGTCACAGATATACCCAAGCAAATACACATACACACGCACGCATACATGCAGACACACACACGCGCGCGCGCGCGCGCACACACACACACACACACACACACACACACACACACACACACACACACACACACACACACACACACACACACACACACGCACGCACGCAAAGGCGTACATATGCACCCAAGTCCACAGCCTGAACTCATCGAAACGTGGCATAAGATCCTCCATATCTTCTGATACCTACATTACGTTTCTTCAAAATGTGTCTACTTGTTCTAAGAACACACAAGTTCATGCATATGAAGGAAAGGGGAAGAGAGAGGAAAGTACACTGGATATAACCTCCTCTGCATTTTTTCTTTTAGGCGAAAGAATGCTTAACCCCCGGAGTTATAAAAGCGTACTTTGGCAGACAGTGGAGGAGAGGAGCGGGACAGGGAAGCAGGGGGACCTGTAAATAGTGTACTCTGAAAATGGCCAGCGTGATACGCCAGTATTGCGTGGTAATCAAACTCCAGTCATCAAAACCGAAGCACGAAGTTATTTTCCCCCTGAGCCTGGCCCCCTACTCTTACATATCCTGGCGTCTACGACATGATAAACTATGTTTTTAAGCAAGACATGGTATGGGAAGGCTAGTAAATACACCAACTATAGCGTCAAAGCTACTGTTGAAAGCTCTTTTGAATGTTCTCATCATCATAGCCATTCAAAAAAAAATATTGAGTTCGGTTACTGTTCAAAAATCAAAACGAGAAAAATAGACGGTCAGACGGAACAGCAAACACGATGACTGTTACAAAAATAAGTGTGTGTGTGTGTGGAGTGGTGTAAAAAAACACCATCCCGTCTTTAACTGACAAATGACTTTTTTCAAACATGCAGCCCATTCAAGCGTATTAGTGACGTGCACCCCATTCCCTTCCCACCCCCAAAAATTGAAAAAACAAAACAAAACAAAAACCCGTGTCTGGCGTACAGGCAATGGACAATTAATGAACTCAGACATAGAAAGGAAGACGAGAAATAGCCGGTGTCAAATCGGTAATAAGCCGATTTCGTACCCAATATGCGTCAGCTAATCAGATGGCGTATAACAAACTGTAGGAATTTTACAGAGGTTTCGTTGGTAAACTCACAGGATTGCATGAGGATGTAGAAGTAATTATTGTTCTTAACGTGAACATCCCCTCGCACATCAACTTTGGTGGTTGTTGGGAACGGGGGGTAGGTTGAGTGGGGAGGGTGCTTGTCCATATTCAGATTCAGATTCAGATTCAGAAAACTTTATTATCTCTCGTTACAAGAGAAATTACATTTGCGACCGCTGCCCTAAAGTTTAAGACATACATATTTATAGTTACAAACGTGACACTGGAAATTGAAATTACTTACAAACAATAAAACATGCGTGTAACACCAAAATGGGAATTTCAATCTTTCTCTTTTTTTTTTGGTAGTGCAAATAAAGTACGCACTCAGCCACTCATGATTATATATACATAAATGTGTGCACGTATGAGAGAGAGAGAGAGAGAGAGAGAGAGAGAGAGAGAGAGAGAGAGAGAGAGAGAGAGAGAGAGGTGATTTATCATTAAAAATCATTAAGATAAGACATATTCCAGACATTTCTATTCCTCACTGTTCCAGGACATGCACACATAAAACAGAAACACACCCACACTCCAGCATCTATACTTTCCCGCTTGCTCACAGTCATACACACCCGCGCACATGCTTGTGTCACAGGTGATCCATCGCCTCTTCTTGCACGCTGTGTTTGTTTTTAAAGCGCAATGGATTTGAACACAAAGCTCTTTTTTTGTGCGCATCAGCTTAGCTCTGGGAACACAAAATCTACAATCTCACGTTAACACACACACATGTAAGTATGTATTATGTATATAATATACATATATATGTGTATGTATGTGTAGATAGATAGATAGACCTAGACATAGATATGTTAAGGATACATCAAATATTGATGACTGAAATCAACATTTTTAGCGTATGAGTTCCACAGTATATTATTCAACTCAGAATAATATCATTTACTTATGGTAGCAAGCCTTTTGAATGTTGATATAGATGTATGCATAAATTCTTTAGTATGTTGCTGTTGGTATTCGTTGTCAGTAAGACCATAAGAAATGGACAAGGGTTTGCATAACATTTTTTGTGGAATGTATTCTTATCTAAGATCACCGAGACTAGGACAGCAAAGCAAAATACATATTTCATCTTACTCGGCATCTTTGCACAACGGGCACGTCAAAGAATAGGTTGAATCCTGGGTATTTTGGTCACGTTGTATTACGATAATATTATACCACTGCTATTTCAAATTTTGTCATAACATTTGATGTATGTGTTGATATCAATCAAAAGATACCCTTCAATCTGAATGTTCTACACAAACAAAACCTTGAAACATGTTTATTCCAGTTTGCTCTCTGCAATCTATGTCTTTACCGAAATCAATGCAAAAACGTGGTTTTATTCTTTCCATGTATTTAACCATACCATTAATTCCAAACACGTTATGAAATAGTGTTTCCTGAAAACTTCAAACCCATGTATACTTGCCACTTGGGTCTCGTCACATTAGCATCTCATAGGCCTATGCTGGCAGTCCTTTTCATCCATACGTAACATTTATTCTGACACACTGAACAGAAGTATTTACATCAACATGACAGCGCCCTGTCTGTTCTGTACAAAAATCATCTGGTGTTTAAAGTGTATCCATCTAAATTTCTTCAACGCGAATCACCGGACTTTTTCAAAACGAACAAAAGATTTATCTAATCCTCATATTTCAGCACCACTCATAGCAACAGGCGGAACCTGCGTATCCAAAACAATCTATTGAAACAATTTTAAGCATATACAACTTATGCATAACAAAGAGCAAGGCGTTTTGTTTGTTTGGTTTTTGTTTTTTGCATGACTTCTCAGGTTTTCACATGTAAATACAAGACCGCTTGATGGTAAAATACATTCTTAGATATTTATAACAGTTAACAATGATCATTTTCCCTCTTCATCTGGAAAAACATCTCTCTCTCTCTCTCTCTCTCTCTCTCTCTCTCTCTCTCTCTTGTCTTTCTCTCTCTCTTTCTCTCTCTCTCTCTCTCTCTCTCTCTCTCTCTCTCTCTCTCTCTCTCTCTTTTCTCGCTGCAAAAAAACTTTTCCTGAATACAACATTGCTACATTTCATATTAACCTTGAGCTCAAGTCTTGATGCTGCACTACACAAATTATTCAACAGCGAAGACAAATCGGTGTTTCAGAAGTTAAGGCAATGTCATCAGCTGATAACAAAAGAAACGATTCGATAAAATCATGAATTAATGTTGCACCGCGCGATCCTTTCTCTATTACTTTCCAATGCCAATTCATTCACAAACAAAGAAGGAAGCGCAGGGCTGCATGCATCTCCCTGTCTTACCCCTCTGTACACACGATTTATCCGGTAAGACTAGCTCCAGATCTTATTCTTGCTTTAACACAACCATACATGCATTTATATAGCTTTCCTCAGAGAGAGAGAGAGAGAGAGAGAGAGAGAGAGAGAGAGAGAGAGAGAGAGAGAGAGAGAGATGATGATACAGCAGGCTGTCCACAGTAGACTGCATGACAGCACGTTACGATTGTTTATAAAGGCTACAAGGTAATACGCTGCAGTTAAGCATCATGCTGAAAGTGTATCATGTTGATAATTGAATATTATTACTCTACACGGTATTATTTTGCGGTTTTGTATAAAAGACATACGGTAACATGTCAGTATTCGGGAATTGTATTAACACGAAAATATGCTGATAGTTGGGTTTTACGGGTACAAATAAACCTTCTGATACTTAGTATTATGGGAATACGGTAACATACTGACAGTTCGGGTATCATAGGAACATGGAAATACACTGATAGTTAGGTATCGTGGGAACAGGGTAACATAGTTTTTTGCCGGTGGGCTCTGCAGTCATGGAATACAGGCTGGTATGCCCATGGGGGCTGCTACTTTAAGGCTGTTAATGAATTGCATCCTGTAGTCTGATTTACCTCTGTTCAGGAGCAGTTATGTCCCTTGATATCTTAATGGAGTGTCCTGCGCGTGCCTGTACCCATCGTCAACACAGCGCAGGCCTCCAAGGGTGGTACAGGACTGCGCTAAAGGCAGGTGAAGACAGTGCTTCTCTGGGTCCTCCCCAGCACCTTCGGCTGTTTCTTTTTCTTCTTTGCCTTAACTAGGCTGACCCTGGAGAAAGGTCCAGTGACGGTGAGGAAAGACCCACTGACCACAGGGAAAGTCCTGTTGATAGTGGGAAAGACTACATCTTTGGATTCTCTCTTGAGGGCACATAAGACCGTATGGCGAAAGCTTGGCTGTGTCTGGAGTGGCACTGTCTTCATCTGTCCGTGGGCAGGGGTGGTTGGGTCTGTGGGGTGTGCTCGACAGCTGGAGGGTGGTGTTTTTTGCCGGTGGCTCAGCTGTCATGGAATACAGGCTGGTACGCCCATGGGGGCTGCTACTTTATAAGGCTGTTATGAGTTGCATCCTGTAGTCTGATTTACCTCTGTTCAGGAGCAGTTATGTCCCTTGATATCTTAATGGAGTGTCCTGCGCGTGCCTGTACCCATCGTCAACACAGCGCAGGCCTCCAAGGGTGGTACAGGACTGCTCTAAAGGCAGGTGAAGACAGTGCTTCTCTGGGTCCTCCCCAGCACCTTCGCTGTTTCTTTTTTTCTTTTTCTTATAGGTATCGTGGGACAGGGGAAAATAGTGTAGTTGGGTATTATAGATAAACGGTAACGCGACCATCGTTGGGCATCATGATTACATGTAAAATGTACTTGGTTATTTGAGTACCCTGTAATGTGCTGATAGCTGGGCATTATGGATCCATATCAGCATTCCCTGATCTGTGTATTAAGCCAGCATCTGACAGCATAAGAGGCCACGATCAGCAACTCATTAAAATCTCTTGCCGTCGCACTTTTTCCCTGGAAAAGTGAGGGACTGGAATTTTTTCCTCGAGAGACAGCACATGCCCCTTAATCAAATACCTTCAAAGGGAGAACATCAAATCACTTGTAACCTAATCTCCAGAAGTTTTTTTTTTAATTTTATTTCTTATGTTTGTCGCCCCCGCATCGTAGCAAGGCTTATAATCGTCAATAATGTCTGTGGTTTCTAAGAAGAAGCAGTACGTTTTTTAGCGCGGGAGGGTCGGGGTGGGGGTGGGAATTTGTTCGATGCTGTGTACTCTATGCTTCCTTTCATCAAATATCCTCGCGAAAATCTGTCCCGAGAGATACAGACACATGCAGTGTCGGTGAGGAAATTAGAGCAACACTTTCAGTGACAAATCAGATTAGTGGATGAAACTCGACTCTGTGGTTCCAGTCCACTAATCTCAGCTCGTAGAGCAGCCAACTTTGGGTAAGCGCCGATAAGAGCAGGGGAAAAAAAAAGCACAGATTAACGTCTCTGATAGATTTTCTTTCTTTCTTCTCTGATAGATTTTCTTTCTTTCTTTTTTATTTCATATTTATATCATTATTATTTTTTTTTTTCTCCTCCTCCTCTGTCCAGATCGCCGAAGTTCTCCATTATTGAGATTTTTTGGGCGTGCAGTTTTTTTTCTCTCCCCCCCCCCCCCCCCCCCCTTTAAATCCCAATATTAAAGTTTCCGCATTCCGTCTTCGGGGATAATGTCTAAGCACAACATCAGTACAGTTGTGTTTTACGTTCCTGTAATCAATCTCACCAGCACAAGATGGCGTACTACTCCGCGAAAGATGAAACGGCAGTTTACGTGAGCGCAATTTTCTCCCCCAAAGATCACGCAGAGACCCTCAGTTGAAAATCTCTCCGAAGGACCAGGAGGTGATAAGATTCCACGCAGATATCATTTCCAATGATAAGAATTTCTTCCAGCCGGCCTGTCTCGAGCATCAATCGAACCGAGGGCCTTGGAACAATTCTGACGTCCCCAACCAAGTGCTCCGAAAGGAATCAGCCTACGACCTCCTTGCCAGCAGAAGCACGAAGCAGTCCACCGCATTACGGCAACTGGTAACACGGTGGTAGCTGGGTATTATGGACAGACGCTAACGTGGTGATAGTTGGGTATCATGGTTACACTGTGACATGTTGGGAGTTGGGTACTGTGGTAACACGGTAATTTGTCGGTGGTTGGGTAATTTGGCCACACGGTAACATGCTGTGTTTTGGTATTTTGAATATATGGTAATATGGCATATGGCAGTAGTTGAGAGAGAGAGAGAGAGAGAGAGAGAGAGAGAGAGAGAGAGAGAGAGAGAGAGAGAGAGAGAGAGAGTTGCTTATAGCCCAGCCGACCGCTAAGGGCCATATCAGGGCTGTCACTGTGTTGAAGTCAACACACAAGTCATTAAAGAAAAGACCTCATTCGCACAAATCTTTGAAATACACCTTCTAAAAACACACCAGAAATTTCTTTAAAAATCTTTCATCCGCAAAGTCTTAGATTAGATGAAAAATGTTGATCTCTTTCAGAAATTCAAACGATCACATCAGGTGGGACATCTCTGAACAAGGTTTTCATGGAGTCCGCTGTGAAGTATTTATGTATTTATGTCTCACATCACGCAAGTCCGAGCACTAAAAGAACATGTTTCACTATGAGTGGTACACGACATGGAATGCAGCACTGAGCTTCTTAACATTTTACAGGATAAAAAATGAGTGTGAAAGGAGTCGCCTCTGTGCAAATGATACCAGACTGTTTCTCCTTTACGGTGGCTCCTGGAACATTGTTAAAACTTTTTCAGGTTTGGACGGATTTGAACAGTTTGTTATCCGTCTGCGAATTCCAGTTCTCTCGTCGTCTGAAGTCTTTGACGTAAGCCTTGGCTTTGGGTTTCAGATCAGGGCGAGGGATAGATAATCTGCTGAACTCTTTCTTTGTGGCACTCTTGGCAAGTTGATGAACCAATCCGTTGCATCGAATGCCCACATGGCTGGGAACCCAAGCAAAAACTATGTTGTCCATCGAATTCAGAGGTGTGCAGTTCGAACCATTTTAGCCGCTGAGTGTGTTTGAGGTTACGGCTGGCTATGACCTCCAAAGCAGAAAGTGAGTCTGACAAAATGAGGAAATCTTCATGTTTTGATTTCGACACCATTTGAAGAGCCAGGACCAAGGCTGTCAATTCAGCAGTGTAGATGGAGCTGTCTGTGTGAATGTATCAAGAACATCTCCGAGAAGGACCTGTCGCACAAAACATAGCAGAGGCAATCCCCTCCTCAGATTTGGAGCCGTCGGTGAAAATTCTTCCTAAGGATGAAATTTCGAAATACGGGTCGATGAAAAAAGTACTTGCACGCCAAGGAACTAGTGTTATCTCTTACAATACACAGCTAAATCAAACCGCATCTCCGGAGTGAGGAAAGGTGGGTCATCATGAAACTTTGACAAATCACACACGACTCCAAGGTCTGTCTGCATTGTTCAAATGGGGAAGAATAAGACTTCCCAAGGGTGGAATGGAACTGGGGTGGGTCATCGAATTTCTTTGGGAACTTGGGGTCAAAAGCACAGTTATATGCAGGATTTTGGGATTCAGAAGAGAGATTGAGACAGTAATTCAAGGTAAGTTTCAGCCGACGGCTAAGAGGGATGGTTCTCCTGCCTCATCATACAGGTTATATAAACAGGGGTGGAGCGGAATGCATCCATACAGAGTCGAAGTCCTTGAGGGTGGGTGGGTATTTCGGCTACACTGTAACATACAGACGGTTGGGTATTTTGGCCACATGGTAAGGTACTTTTAGTTGGGTATTTTGGCTACGTGATAACATGCTGATATTCGGATATTTTGGCCACACAGTAACATACTGGTAACTGGGTATTTTGACTATATGAAAACACGCTGGTATCGGGGTATTTTGACTACATGGTAACATGCTGGTACTTGGGTATTGTGACTACAGGATAACATGCTGGTGGTTGGGTACTTTGACTACACGGTGATATATTGGTGACTGGGTATTATGGCTACACGTTAACACGCAGCTTATCGGGTATTGTGATTTAATGGTAACATTTTCTTGTTCGGACTAAGGCTACCTCGTAACATGTTCTATTCGGGTGTTATGAATATATGGTAACAAGTTGTACTTGGGCGTTAAGGTTACACGGTGACACGAAGGTTGTTGTTATGGCTGCAAAGTACCATGGTAACATGACAGTCCTTAGGCACAGTGTTAGTTGTAAGATATCATGGCTACATTATAATTTTCGTAGTTGATAATCATTGGTAAACAATACCATGCTGCTGATTATGTTCCATTAAAAGGCAGTCAGCTTGAAAAAAAATTATTGGATTCAAGAAAACTATGTCAATAATACTGTCGTTGTTTTTGTTCAGATGGATTTGCTTTTCTATGTATATTTCTTCTTCTTCTTAAAATAAGTAAACAAGTATTTGTGTTCCTAATGAAACAAACATACATTTCTTAAAGATTCTTTTTTATCAGTAATTCCAAGAACATGCATGTTCGGAAATGAACGTTTCCTCGCATGCAAAGGCGAATTTCTAGAATCTTCGATTTTACATTTTGTTTTGTCGTGATCGAAACCTGGGAGAAATGGCTCGATTTCATGAATACTCTCAGAAATCTACCCCGCTTTTCTTGCCCCATCCCATTCAGACAGCCACATCTTTAAAGCAAAAGTTACCTCTGCATTCCAACTGCAGATTTCAGCATCAGAAAAGCGTATTTACCTTCAACCCTGGCTGGCCTAGATGCAGCGTTTTCCAGTACCATCTGATTTGACTGACACTGGTGCCCCATCCCAGCCACATCTGCAAAGCCGAAGTTACCTTTGTATTCAAAACCGCAAACACTGGCATGAACAGAACTGTGAGGGAAATGGTTGTATGTAAAGTTTACACAAATGCCATCAGAACTGCACCATGTTAGGATGGTCAAAAATAAGATTGGGTTTTTTGTGTGTGTTGGGGAGTGGGGTTGAGGCGACTGGGTGGAGGAAACGGGTCATTCGACTCGAGATCTTTAGGCACTGACTCTGCGCTCAAACTACAGGCGCCCATCCTACACCCGACACCTTCCCTACGGTGGCTCTCGGTGCTGTCCATGCATGGCATTTATTGCGCCAGCACTCCCAACCGGCCCTGAGAAAAACTCGTGAGCGATCTTTCTCTAGTGTGAGACAGCGTGAGGCAGGAGCGGGCTCTGAAACAGGCAATTATTGCCTGAAGGAAACATGCAAATAAACCTCCATTCCAGGAGTGGGAATGAGCTTTGATCGGAGGCCCCTCAAAAAGATTTCTAAAAGAACAAATCGTCACTGAGGTGATTCTGTCATTCGTAGTTGATGCCCAGCCCCTTTCCGAATCCTTCCCTTCGCCCCACACACACTCCCACGGTCTTTGACCCTTGCGAACCGGGCCCGTAAAGAGAGAACCAAGAATGATCGAAATAGTGTCGTAACTGTACTCTGTCATCACCAGCACTACCATTTCATCTACAGCCATCACCATTACCATCGTCGTCTTCTTTTCGCTTGCGTTCTCTTGATCCTGCTATAGTACAACTCTAATCCTGGTGGAGAAGATTTTCATTTTTTTTTCTTTGTTTATTCATTCATTATTCCTCGGCGCCTCTAGGTCTTCTAGTTCCAAATTCTCTTGCAGAATGGTCATGTATTGACTCGTTACGTCCTGACAACCTCAGTACTTTGACCAAATGATAGAACACACTTGAAAATATGATATACAGTGCCACTTCTTCGTTCATCCACTGGTTTTTGTTGTTGTTTTTTTTTTTTTTCTTAAACATTTTCCTTCACAATATCTCGTTTTTCAAGCCGGCGCGTGCCCTCTCTGGATTTATGGCGCCAACCGGCACAAGTGGATTCCTACGACCTTCCACCCACGGGAAACAGAACGCGCGTGTCTGGGTGCAACACGTATCATTGTCAAGCCTATTGTGACGGTTAAAGCCCACCCAGTGAATGGCTGTCTCAGTTGGGTACGGCTGAGCGGGTGCAAATTCTTTTTCTTCTTCTTCTTTTTTTTTTTTTTTTTTTTTTTTTTTTTTTCCTCGGTCTTCCATTAACGAGTCAGCGAAATCCCCGTGTCTAACTCCTGTACCTGAGGTTAGACTCGCGTGGTTGGATAGACGTCTCGGTGGGCCGCGAAGCGTGACGCTCCGCGCGTTTCGATCTGACTGACAATAACGGGGAAGGGACACGGGCCTGGCAACAATCGGTGTTGACAGAAGAGGAGGCGGAATGGAGACACGGGTGATGAATGTGTGTGGCACGGTGACGATCGACGACGACGACACGAGTTAACAACCGGATGGATGGTTGAGGTGGGGCGTGACCATCTTTCACCCTCACCCGCCCACCTGCGTTTCACCCTCGCCCCGACACCCCCTTCCACCCCTGCCCTACACCCAGAGAGGTTTTTTCCCGCACGAGGCCAGGACGGCGGCGAAGCGCGCGCCAGCACTGAAGATCCGGTTCATGAAAGCAATCTTCATATAAAGTCGCTCGCCTCGACTATGGCTGTGTCACTGAGTAACTACCTGTCAGCAGTCATCAATCGCAGCTATGATCTCGTTTTGTGTCGCTGCTGGATACCGTCTGTAAGGTCACGCCAGCGGGTTTATCCGCTGCACGTCGCGCGTGTGCAGTGTCTGCTGACTGATTCTCCACAAGTGTGTGCTTCGCCGCTGGCAGAGGAATCGGACATCGTCGGCGGTTCCGAAGGTTGAAACTCATTTCATGTTTTCTCCTCAAATTCATAACTATACTACTAAGAGGTCTTTACAGGAAAGGAAATCTCTGAACTTTATTAGATTGTGATCGCATGTTTTGTCAAAGACTTTTTGAAACTGTCACAACAGGAAAAAGGAAAGATTTCTTTGTGTTCCTTGTTTACGACCGGTTGTTATAAATGCTTTTAAACATTGGAACTAGTTATTGCCGCTTTATGTAAAAGCCCTATGATCCAAGAGGAAAAAAAACTAGCATAGTTGCCAACTATCACCTGTAAAATGTTCTATAAAAACAACCACCACCACCCAACACCCGCCTGAGTTCCTGTGGCCTTTCAAGCCCTGCTCTCAGTGCGACCCTCAGTTTTGATTTCCCCCTTTCAGGTTCATCCCCTGTGGCGGATTCGAATTCTTCGTCAATTTCTTACATGTCGGCAGGCTGATGCAAACTGTCGTTAAACGGAGGTGTCGTTGCCCCCCCCCCCCCCCCCCCCCCCCCCCCATCTCCCCACATCCCCCACCCCCCCATCTCCACCACCACTGCTCCCTTTCCTCACCCCGCTGAGAGATGTCATCCACTCTGATAAGCAATATTTCTCGTAAGTAGGAGGCTTAGTATGTG
>JADBJO010001250.1:67103-89603 GCA_016801955.1 Conus betulinus | reverse complement strand
CGCTCGCGCGCGCGCGCGCGTGCTCGTGGTTAATCCAAACCTTCATGTATGTATGAAGGGATGTTAGCAAGTACCTAACTCCTTAGCACCCACAGTGAGCGTGTAAATGTAAATAAGCTTATTCCTACGACGAACTTAACAGCAAATTAGACACCTTCGATGTCTGGCGTACGCTACAGACTTGTTTCCGAAGTTCTCAATGTAACTTTACGGCCGGGAAGTGGCCTGGGTAAAGGTTTTGTTGTTCCTTTACAAGAAAACTTTTTTTGTTTTAACACTGACAATTACGACAGAAAACTTCCGCAGCAAATATTTTGCAACTGTTTTTGCTCTGAAAAGAACATAATTGACAACGCGATCTGACGGACACTTTGAATTCAGCTTCTCTCACTCTAAAAAAAAAAAAAAAAAAAAAACAAAAAAAACAAAAAAAAAAACGTATACAGGCCTAAGAAGCACTCAACCGCATGATGTTTTGACAGCTTGACGCATAGGTGACTAACTAGTGCAGCTACCCAGAGAGAGTGGTGGGTTGGGTCGGGATCAGGGTTTGGGCGGGTGTTAGAGGCAAACAGGCAAACCAACAGAAAGAAAGGGAAAAAAAAAAAAAAGGGGGGGGGGGGGGGGGCGGGGGGGGGGGAGGGAGAGAGGAGGAAAAAAAACACGGAAAGAAAAGAAAAAATGGAAAGAACTAAAGACCAACGGAAAGAAAGGATCGGAGACATAATCTGTATTTTCTGCTTCGTCATTAGAGCACGTGTTTACTGTTCATGTGAGCTTTGACGGACTTCTGGGCAAAGAGGCTTTACTTTGCTGCTCTGTGTTTCAAAGGTAATGTTTCATTTGACTAAAAACAACGCTCTTGGAATCAACAAATAATGATGTTTTGCTATACTTTAGATTAGTTCCTTTCTTCTTCAGTGCGCAGAAAGTATTTTTAATCTCGGACTTGATTCTGGGCCAGCTTCAATATTCTCCTTTTTTCTTTTTTCGGCTTGATCTTGACCAAGACTACTCTTTGATCTTTCCTAAACTACCTTTCCATTTCGTTACTGTCTTATCATTTAAACAGTCATTTATGAACACAAAATCATCTGTTCTGAATTGCAGGACTCCAGAAGAAAACCGGTGCAGATTCTGAAGTCAGTGTTTCTGCAGACATGCGAGACGCACGCAGCCAGCCCCATCGTCTGCGCCACAGCAAAAGTCGGGGGTCAAAGAAACGTCCGACCTCCAGAAAACGCCGACGCTTTCGGAAGAGGTGCCGGAAGAACGGCAAAAACAACGGCGACGGAAACAGCGGAAATGTCTCCGTTCTAGAAAATCTGGAAGAAACGGCAAGAGGAAGAAGAGGAGGAGGAGGCGGAAAAAAAAACAGAAGGTATCAACATCCAGGAGACGCAGAAGGAAGCAACGGAGACTGTCAGCGGGAGATAACTCCGAGGGGCCAGGAAGTGAGGAAGCGGTGTGGGTGAAGGATGACGTGAAGCCGAGCAGAGTGAATCATCGGCACTTCAAACCGGCTGAGGTGGCCACTTTGTTCGAGAACACCTCTCCACTGGAACGTCTACAACGGAAGCAGCCTAGTCAGAGACCAGTGACCTGTCTCTCAGAACGTTAGCGTTTGGCTATAATTCGAGTCAGCCGTTACTAATGGCTTCTCAAAACAGGAGCTCAAACAGAACTGGTTCCTTAAAGTATGCTCCTCAGCTTTCCAAAGCTCCGAACTCAAGACAGCAGCGGTTCGAAAGATCCACTTCTGTACTTTCAAAACACCTGAATTCTTCTCCTACAGGTGGCGAATACGGTGCTTTTAAATGGAGAACATCCGTGTTACGTTCTTCAAATCATAGGACGAAAGAGACAGAAACCCTATCAAGACTTTCAGAGCTAAAAGATGATAAATCAAAAACAGTATCAAAGCAATTTCGAAGAAAACGTGATGACAGAAAGATATTTTTACCATTGTTTGCCACAAACACACTGAAGAAAAAAAAAGGGGGGCGGGGGGGGGTGGGTGGGAGGGAGGAGGGAGGGCTGGGGGGGGGGGGGGGGGGGGGGGGCAGGAGGACGGAAGGGAGAGGAACGGGCTGGGGCAAAGATACTTGACTACCTCTGACTGAAGTGACAGTGTGTCCTCTGAACGGAACGGGGAAATCGAGTTGTGATCACTCCAGACTATATGTACGATCATTTGCGGTGTCTCCTCCAAAAACATGGAAACGTCAAACACCTCTCAATGGACCATACCAGAGGGCCAGTGTTCAAATCAACTGCCAGAGCTTTAAGAGAGAGAGAGAGAGAGAGAGAGAGAGAGAGAGAGAGAGAGAGAGAGAGAGAGAGAGAGAATATATGAATTAATGATTTATTTTATGAGAAGGAATACGGTGGGGATGGGGCTGTTCGAGAGAGACTGAGAGAGTAAGCGATCTTATGTGGAAATGTGTGTGTGTGTGTGTGTGTGCGTGTGTGTGTGTGTGTGTGTGTGTGAGTGAGAGAGAAAGAGCGAGCGAAATTTGTGTGAGAGAGAGAGAGAGAGAAGAGAGAGACAGAGAGAGGGAGAGAGAGAGAGAGGCCGTTTGAGCGCGCGCGCGCGCGTGTATGTTAGTGCGTGTGTGCGCAGTGTGTGCGTTGTTCTTCTTTTTCTAAGAGAGAGAGCGGGAGAGAGAGAGAGAGAGAGAGAGAGAGAGAGAGACAGAGAGAGAGACAGAGATTTCTTCTCGGCAATTTTTCAGTAAAACGAGAGAATTGAGAGAGAGAGAGAGAGAGAGAGAGAGAGAGAGAGAGAGAGAGAGAGAGAGAGAGAGAGAGAGAGAGAGAGAGAGAGAGGGAGAGAGAGATTCGTCATTCACCCTATGACATTATGGCATCAACGCAAAATATGGTTTTAAATTATCAATATTGAATCCATCATCCGAAATCTATTGACAATCATCATGAGGTTTTATGAACAAAAGTATATGTTTGTCTGAATCATCTGTTGGAATTGTTGACTTGAACGATATGTGTGTTCGTATATATGTATGTATGTATGTGTGGGTTTTGTGGGTGTTTTGTGTGTTTTTTTTCTTTTTTTTTTGTTGTTGACTGTTTCTCCATCTTCTTGATTCCCACTTTTTGTATGGATTCTCTCTCTCTCTCTCTCTCTCTCTCTCTCTCTCTCTCTCTCTCTCTCTCTCAGAGGGCTGGATGTAAAAAATATTTATGCTTATTCCATTACCCTCTTAAAATAAAATTCGTTCGTTTCACACACACACGCACGCACGCACACACACACACACGCACGCACGCACGCACGTACGTACGCACGCACGCACGCACACGCAACGTACGTGATGAAAATGATGGAAAATGATGGGAAAACTGGTGCAGAAGACCGATTCATTCCTGAATTGAGGGTTTATGATCTGTTTAGCCAATCACAACACGGGAAATGGTGATAATTCACACAAACATATGAAATATTCACAAATATTGGGAAGTCTGGGTTATAGCCCACTGTCGTAAATAAAGGAATCCACTGACATTCCTCCCAAGTGGTATAGTTCAGTTGTAACAACAACGCAAAGTCTGAAGACCTTACCAATGTCGGCTGATCTGTATGATGTGACGCAACGTAAAATGTAACGATTACAGCAGTTTCCCCTATAAATGAAACAATGTAGTAGTTTGGACGAAAAATACGGTACTTGTTACATTTTCTGAGCATAAGAGCAAGCAAGAACATTGTATTCTTTAATAACATTTTTATGTCTATAATTCCATGCAATGTAACCGTTGCATTTTCTGCTGATGCTTCCGTTGTCTTCAGATTTTTATGGATCGGTTTTCTTCTGAACCCGATGGCTTAGCGAGACTTTTGTCATTAGCTGCTAACAGGATATGAACTGTTTTATTGCCACCTGTTCGAAAACTTCAGCAGCTCTTTAAAACGTACGGTTGGTAGCTACCCTATAACATTTTTCTATAGACTTACATAAAAAAGAAACTTTGTTGCTATAAGATGTACGTTTATATATATACATATATATGTATATATTTTTTTTTTTTTTTGGGGGGAGGGGGGGGGGAGGGAGCGGAAGGGGATTGTCATATATGATTATATTTCTAACCGAGGCTACAGACTAGTGTATTTTAGGGTTTCAATGTTGTTCTACTCCCAGATACTCGTTTAAGAACAAAAAAAGACATATACTGCTGATCACAGCATTCTTTACGAAAAACGAAACAAAACAAAATTAAAAAAAAAAAAAAAACCACTATAAATCCATTTTTGATAGATTTTGCACACACAAAAAGGGTTAGAAATTATTTAATTTTCCGTAGGCTGCGCTCGAAAACTGTAACAAAGTTACGTTGAGTAGATAAGGTCCGCAAAAAATGTAACGTTGTCAGAGTGGTGGTGGAGACTGCTGCATTGTTACGTTATACGTGATATCAGCGAGTGGTGACTCAACAGATGCTCTCGCCACGTCAGAATGACTGCGTTGTCAACAGTCGCAGGAGAATTGAAAATAGCGACCAAGGAGACGGAACTCCTGTGTCCTTTGTTAAAGCTCTCCATCGACGAAACAAAAACTAAGCTTCCTCATCATATAACTCTCCCCCCCCACCCCAACAATCCACACCGACCCGTTAATATTTTCTTTAGTCGTTTTTGAACTTTTTTTCTGCATGTCTCAGTTGTTGCAATCAGGGATCCTACAATGGGATCCCTCTTAACACTGGCCCTGCAGACAGCCTGGTAAAATGTCGTGAAGATCCACCATCCTTTGTGAGATATCTTTAGAATACATCGACAGACGAACACATAAACAGATATCTTTAGAATACATTGACAGACACACACATAAACAGATAGATATCTTAGACACATTGACAGACAGACACATAAACAGATATCTTTAGAATACATTGACAGACACACACATAAACAGTTAGATATCTTTAGAATACATTGACAGACAGACACATAAACCGATGTCTTTAGAATACATAGACAGACAAACACATAAACAGATATCTTTACAATACTTTGACAGACACACACATAAACAGACAGACATCTTTAGAACACATTGACAGACAGACACATAAACAGATAGACAGATATCTTTAGGATACATTGACAGACAAACACATAAACAGATAGACAGATATCTTTAGAATACACAGACAGACAAACACATAAACAGATAGATATCTTTAGAATACATTGACAGACACACACATAAGCAGATAGGTATTTTAGAATACATTGACAGACACACACATAAACAGATAGACAGACAGAAAACAAACAACCGGCAGACACAAGAAGAAAAGCAGTTTGCAGTTCCACAGGCTATAAAGAATAATTGAAATCTGCTTCCTGTTCTTTGAACGAAGGCTAGTTGTCCTTCACATTGTTCTTTCATACTTGGAAGCATGAAACAGACAGGGAAAGGGACGGGTTCCTCGTAAACATGCATTCTATTTCTAGAAGACTGGGCATGGGCGACAGTTGTCTTTTCCATCGCAGCTGCGTTCTCTCTCCTTCAGTAACTGCCAGTCACTTTTATTAAAACAAACATGCAGAAGTCATCCACTCAGTCTCGATACTTTCAAAGTGGTTTTTGACGTTGGCTCTAGCGTTGACATAATAGTAATAATAGCATATATCGAAAGAACGATTGTGGGGAAACTGCCAGGGCTCAGAACCAAGCCTTTAGGATCATCACAGGGGCACTCAAGTCAGCCCCTATCCAAGCCATAGAAATATTTATCGGACTTCATTGCGCTGAAAGCAGACGAGACACGAAAGTCCTAATATAAGCTGTCAAACTCAAGCGTCTTCGAAAGAATATCATTTTATTTCATTTTGTTTATTGCCCGGATGCCTGAATCCACCAAATGCAAACCGAAGCAAATCAGAGGAAGAGATGTTGTTCACCGCATGACCCACCTCTTGAAATAGACTGACCTTGTTATGAGGAGTAATGAGGTCCTTGAGACAGGTAGTGTAGTAAACATTTCGAGCTTAGCTCTTCAGTTCTCAGTACTCTCTCTTCTTAGTTCATCGGGTTTTTTTTTAATTTTTTTTTTTATTTTTTTTTTTTTAAGCAAAGCAATTTCATACGTGAAGCACCAGGCTCGAAGGTCAAGGACTCAGACATCATCCAGTCTCTATCACGATCTTCTCTAAATTTGAAGTGGTCGTTTCCCTAAAATGATTGCTTTAACAGAGCTGTTGAATTCAGTCTATCCGTGTAGTACTTCAGTGTCAACCTGCATATGAGAGCAGTTTCCAGACATCAGAAACGGCTCCAAAACGCATACACTGTAAGGTGAGAAAAAAACAAACAAACAAACAAACTTTATATTACATCAGCCAGACATGTCTCAAGGCTACTCTGAATTCAACAAACTGTTAGTTCGCGTGACTAGACACAATGCACTTGAGGCGATCTCTAGTATATCTCTCAACTGAACTCGATAGTTGTTGGCATAAATCGTTCGTTGCAACGGTCTCCACTTCGTCATCAGGAGCGCATCCCGTTCCCAGCTGCAACTGCCCTCTGGAGCTTGTCTGAAATCAATCGATTTTGAAGCCCTGCTGATCTTGACATTGATTTGAAAATCGACTGAGATCATTTCAGCAATTAGCTTATCAGGATTTCACGTATTTGTTTCCAAAGTACTGCAAACTTCTTTATGTTTTTTATGGTTGTTCTTCGCTCTTGCCTAGTACTGCCGTTACACGCCTCACGAGTCAGGCCTAACACATCCGATTTCGGCCTGTTTGTTTGCTTTTAGATGGGCCGGTATCCTAGACTGGCTGCTTGAAAAGGGCTGTGGAATCCAGTCCACTCCAAGGCCGTCCCCGGCTGCCTTCACAGCCGTTGACAGATTTTCCCCTCCGCCTGTTCCCGCCGTTGGTACTGCCTCTTGGTCTTTCACCCACATAACAAGAAGCTGGTTCGTGGTCATCAGGGCATATCCATACCGGTGGCCTGCGCATACCGCACGCTTAGTGGGCCAAGCCTCTTCCCTTTTTGACGACAGTTTAGTCTCCACCGCCCCCCCCCCCCCCCTTCCCCGCCCACCCACTGCTGGCTTCTCCCCACCCCCCACCCCCCCTACCACACAGGACTTTGACATGGTAGAACCTGGCAGGGGTACTACTAGATCCCTGTCGGCACAACTCCGGGAATCATAATGGTGCACAAACCCCTCCACCTTTGAATGGTGAAAGTCGTTTGAGATTACTACAAATTTGAATATTTCAACCATACCGAATTCCCCCCCCCCCCCCCCCCCCCCCCAATGGACTGTGAAAATCTTGCCAGCCAAACACAATATAATTCAATTCATGTTTACACAAATCAGTTTCCACCATATCAGAATCAGAACAGTTCCCAAACCATGCTGAGCAAAGATGAGAATGACTTCCACCCCCACCTCCCACCCCATACCGCCTACACTGGCCTCTAATGGCGAAACGCCCGCACGTTTTAAGACTGGTTTCGTGTTGGGCTGTCATCTTTTTTTTTTTTTTTTTTCGGCGGCCGGTTGCGTGCTGCCCGACGAACATAAATCGCGAACAATAGCATCAAGCAATTAAAAAAAAAAAAAAAAAAGAGAATAGATGAGATTGTGCATGTAGATAATCTAGATTCGTAGATGAAATTTCGTCTAGGCCCAATTAAGAACCGTCTCAAGGAGAGGGGACGCATGACCATTGATGATTCAGTTCAAGACTGCAAAGAATGGAGGCGGGGTAATTTTTTGTTGCCGAAATGACAGACACTGAGACATCCAACAGACCACACCAACTGGTCTGTATCATTCAAATTACAAAGGTCCAAACCTCTCCCTGAACTCTCAAAAAAAAAAAAAAAAAAAAAAAATCATGATACAACCGTACAAAAAAGAATTTGTCTTTCAATACGCATTCTGTCCAGAAACCTTCACTAAATCTTCGAAATACAGGTGTGGAAACCACTGCGGCTGTTTTGATGCTTTGTTCGCAGAACGAAGTTTTTCCGTGGCGGAATTACATTGCCTACATCCGGATAGATCTTTAGTCCTGCTGCTATTTTGAACAGGCTGCAACATCAGTTTCAGCGATCCTTTCGTGTGAATTCCGCCTGTTTATTTCCAGAGTGCTCGAATTTCACGGCAGCACCGAAATTTAACTTGCAAATTGACAGTCAAATTTAAGTCAAACAACCAGAAACAGATTGTCCCTACACTACGGTTTTTACATATCAGTTTCCCTGTGTGCGATCTCATTTAGTTCCCGAAGCATGTTTAGCAATCGTTCTTCTCGCCAAACTTGGATCGCAAAGTTACATAAAGCAACAGTCCTCGACTTCTCTTGTATCGCGTAACTAGACGATGTTGGCTCGTGATCCAGAAACTCCTCTCGTTTCGACGACCGTAGTTAAGCATGTCGGCCTACTGTAGCGCACTGGTCTTTCTTTGAATACCCTGGCTGCAGGAGGCTGACAGTCTGGCGGGAGCAGCCTGCTTGCAGAGGAGTACCTAGGAAATCATGAAGAAAGAAGTCCAGCCCACGCTGAAGGAGAATTAGCGGAAGAGATGGCCGCTCGACAACCTCCCAGCAACAAGAAAGACAGCAACTTTCATCTCTCCAGGGAAGGCACCACAAGTTCACCATAGCCTGTTTGACTATGTTTTCGCCGCCGGTAGTTTCGCCACTAAGTAGGATATATTTCACCGGACAGCGGGAAAAAAGCGCTTCTCGTCGGTTTTAAGTCCCATTTCTCCGTCTCTGTCTGTCTGTCTGTCTGTCTGTCTAATGCCTTCGTCTGTCTATTCGTCTTCAAGACTGGAGATTACAACATGATTGACAGATGGGTTAAAAGAACAGCAGAACCAAGTATATTTACATGAAATTATATTCATTAGACGCGAAATTTAATTTACATACAATAAAGTTTCACTCTCCTTTTAACAGAGAGAGAGAGAGAGAGAGAGGGCGAGACACACACACACACACACACACACACACACACACACACACACACACACACACACACACACACACGCACGCACGCACGCACGCGCACACACAGAGTATGTAGGGAGAGAGTGAAAGAGTGAGAGGGGGTGGTGACTAATCAAAGCCAAGGTCCAGTTTTCACTTTGAATATCTTCTCACAACATCTTCAACACTCTTTCCAACACTCTTTCTAAGAAGCATGTGAAGCGGGAAACCCTCGAATTCACTCTTCCAGCAGGACAACTTTTGCTTTCTTTCATCAATGCACATAGGATGGTCATCTAAAATCATATTTTGGTCTGGTTTGGTCGCGAGCGTTGTGTGTGACCAACATAACTCTCAGCACTAGAGAAACCATGTCGAAAACTGATCTCGGCATGCATGATGTGTCAGCGTGCATACTCTGATCCGACCAGAAATACGCCTTCGTTTAGTCACAAACATTCCCTGTCCAAACGCAATAATATATACGATGAACACTGAAAAGTTCCCCCATCAAGGAAACCCATCCGGGCGCGGCAAAATGCAGGCGGCGGTGAAATTCAGTGTCGCACTCCTGTAGCCCTCAGCGTTGCACCCGCGTAGCACTTACCTAACAACATTAGCGCACCTCCTTTGGCATTGTCCCACCCATACCAACGATCAAAAAGCCTGACCTGCAGAGAAAACAAACGAACAAACAAATCTTGGGTCTTGGCTACAGCATTATCCCGAGTTACTGGCCTTCTTTCTGTCTAAGTCTTCATTGTCGTGATCATTAAAATCAAACATTTACGTTATACACTGATGAATTGTACAGACTTTAGGCTTTTAGTAGGTCCCAGAAGCATTTATGTTAAATGATACAGATATTAGGCTATTCGTAGGCTCCCGTTCATCGTTGGTGTCGTTTGTAAGGAAAAACAAAAAGAGAAAGCTGCAGAGAAGGGAAGAAACACGTAGGTAGACTGGGTATAGACAATACATACGTTGTTCTCAGTTTTACACACACACACACACACACACACACACACACACACACACACACACACACATTCTCTGATCTGTCTTCTCAGTTTTACACACACACACACACACACACACACACACACACACACACACACACACACACACATTCTCTGGTCTGTCTTTAAGCTTAAACCTTGTGACCTTTCCCACACCATGCTTCCTTTTAAATGGTGGTATTGCACCACTGTCACTTTCTATATTAATTAATTCTGTCGGTTTTACGGTTTTACCTCACTACGATAAGTAGTGTTCGTAATGCGCCAAGAGAGAGAGAGAGAGAGAGAGAGAGAGAGAGAGAGAGAGAGAGAGAGAGAGAGAGAGAGAGAGAGAGGAGAGATCAAATATACAACACACATCAATGCACGCGTGCCTACACACACTCACACACACACACACAGGCAGAGAGAGAGAGAGAGAGAGAGAGAGAGAGAGAGAGAGAGAGAGAGAGAGAGAGAGAGAGAGAGAGAGAGAGAGAGAGAGAGAGAGAGAGAGAGACGCGTTCGAAAAACATTGAAGGTGAAGAACTTTGGGAATATGCCCATCGTTAACGTCAAGAGGGATAAGGCAATAGGGAGACAAGGGAAAGGGGGAAGGGGTTAAGGAGATGTTGAGGACAACAACGGCACCCCCCTTCCCCTCCCACCCTTCCCCCTCCTTCCCCCTGCAGCCCCCGTCCTTCCCACTGGGTGAAAAACGTCCCCCGGATAGAAAGGGTTTTACTTACTGAAGCGTTCTCAGAGTACGGTTTGAGTCAATGAAGCATGCCCCGACAAACCGTTCGATAAGAGGAACGATTTGGGGCCTTATATCGACACTCCCTCCACCCCCTACCCCCACCCCCCCCCTTTCCTTTTGCCCGCCACTCCCGACCCTCCTCCCTGACCCCTTTCCACTCGTTCCCCACACGCCCTCCCTCGTACGAGTGCCCTCCGTTTTCTGCCCAAACTGTTTTCATAGTGTTCTATGTTCCCACAGCTGATTTTTCGGGTTTCTATATCCCCTCAGCGCTATATTAGTTAACGAAGTTTAGAAGATTATGTTTTCTCAGTTCTATACTCTTATAACTGATTTTTTTGTTTTTTTTTTTTGCATGGTTTTGTTTCTTTTTCGCCGTATAGAACAGAGAGGTTGGGATGGTGTCGATAGTGCCGGTTCTTCTTTTGCTTTGTATACTGCTGTAATTTTAGCAGATTTTTTTTTAGAACGTTTTATGTCCCCTCAGTTATATATTTTCTCAACTGCTTTTTTCTTTGTTCTGTGCGCAGTCAACTTTTACTCCTTCAAGTCATTTTAGAAGACTACACTCCGTCAGCAGCATATTCTTTCAACTCATCTGAAAACGTTATATGTTGCCCCAGTTGGTTTTACAGATTTCTACGCCTCTGAAGTGTGTGAAGTAATGTTGCTTATAGCCCAGCCGACCACAAAGGGCCATATGAGGGCTGTCTGAAGTGTTCCATGTACCCTCCACTCTCTGTTTTGCATGGTCACTGTCTGAAAGCTCAATACCTCCTCAGCCCTGTGGCCCCCGAACGCGCCGTTCTAAATCCCCTTTCCTCCTTGGCCGTGGAGTAGCCTCAACTGAAGTACGCTCGAGGGAAACGAAGAGAGCTGAGAACTTTCAGGAAGGGGAGGCTGAGGCTGAGTGAACACACAGGATAGCTGCTACATCAACGGGAGTTGTTATTCTGAGATTACAGCCAACTGTAAAAACCTTAACTTCTCTATTCACCTCAGCTGTTGCGAAAACGTGCTGAGACATCGCAATCCCATGCCAACGAGGATGAAGTCCCCATCCCACCCCACGCAAATCCTCTGCCATACTAACAAAAAAAAAAAAAAGCCAAACAAAAATAAACAAACAAACAAACAAAAAATGATTGCCCAACGCCCAAACTTACTGTGTGTTGACAGCTTCTGGTGTATCGCTGCGCGACGATCGTGAAGCCATCATCGTCTGCAGTTTTCAGACATGTTCCCAGTGTCGACTGGAAAAAAAAAAGTCCCAAACAGCCGCTAGACGTTGCTTTCGTGTGTCTGGTTGTTTGTTTTGTCTCAACTTCTGTGTGTGACCGTTCGTTCCAGCTTTTCAAAAGCTTAACTGCCACAACCAGGTTACCCCGGTTGTAGAGTTAGGGCCAGCAGCCAACGAGGAGTTATCAACATTGGGTAGTGAGGTGAGGTCATCCTCCACTATAATAAGACAACGTCTGCTTTTCTGTTGTGATCCTGTTCGTGTTTCTGTTTAATGTGCTTTTCAAAATTACATGAACAAAGAGGAGAAGGTGCAAAAAGGTTGTTTCTGTTGTTTGTTGTTCATGATGACTCGAATTGCTTCGCATTCTGCAAAAATCCATTTATTTAGGGCTCTCTTTTATTTAACTTTTAAGCCACTCTTAAGTCTAATTTTGGCCCACTGAATGTGTAATACATAAAATCATAATCATATTTGCCATCAACCAGTCAGAATGAGATATGGAGGGTAAAAGATATCTCTCTTATCTCTCAACCATGTACACGTTCCATAATGTCCTCTCTTGCTTTATATTTCGCTTATTTTCTTGCTGCTATACCCCAAAAGAATGCAGAAATTCTGTATTTATGTACTATTATCATTTTTTTTCTTTAGCTTTATTACTTAGCGCTGAATCAAGTTCAGCAAGAACCACATTTGCAGTTTTCTGAGCTGCACAAACTGAACGACGAATAAATGAGTGGGTCCCTTCACAGAATGGGCACTGGGAGCAATGATTTGAAATGACCACTACCATTTTACGTAACCATGTAACCCTATGTTGATAGGGTCAGGGAGGAATGTAAAGTGAAGCATAGTTCGTGAAGTCTTCACAAAAAAATCTGTTACTTCTTGTATTTTTTTTTTTTAAAACCAAATTGTGCATACTTCTTCGTTTCGGGGAGTAAATAGTTTCTCTAATCTTTTGATTACAAAGTGTTCCATGGAAAACTGTATCTGTTAGTGTTCAGTTTGTTTGCTTTATTCATTTTTGTTGTTTTGTTTCAAAAGTCCTGTGCTTGATGTAGTTCAAACTCAAAGCACTAGAGCAAGTAAAGCATACAGCCATCGCAGGCGTACGATTTTAAACAACACACACGTGGGGAGAAGAGATTCGGCGTATGTATGAGATCAGAGTTCAGTTGTTCGAAAACCCATGAGTGTACCACTTTTAACAGGCAGCGGAGTAAAGTGCTTCTTTCTTTCGTTTTTTTTTCCTGTAAATGAAGTCTTGTATAAAACAGCAGTGTTCACGTCGATTTTTTTTTTAATATGGTAGTTGCATTAAGCTAATTTGAAAGCAGTTTCTTGTTCGCCACGGTATCACAAACCGGGTATATCCAGTTCACACCACACCCCCGCCTCCCCTCTTCCTCCCCACGCCCTCCCTGCCACCCCCATCCAACACTCTCCATTCTTCTTCTTCTCTTTTCTCCGACCCTCACCTCCATTCACTTCAAACGGAGATGTACCATCCTCGTATACAAACTGACAGATGATTACAGATCGAGTGTGACTCCTGGCTTTCAGAACTGGGGCCTCTCGCTGCACTGAAATTCTACACCATCAATTTACTCTTTTCTGTTGCTTACGAAAAGTTTCTTTTTAAATGCTTCCAGTCTGTCCCTTTCTGAACATTTTCACAGTTTCATCTTCAAGACTGATATTTTGATTTAAGAACAAACTTGTGAACTGTTCTGGTCGCGTCTAGAATTCGAACTACAATGTGCGGATCCGTGACATTACGGTGCAGATTTTTCTCTCTTTTTTTCTTCTTTCTTCTTTTTTTTTTTTTTTCTTAACGGTTGTCATCCTGTTTGCACGAGGATGCCTGTCTCTGCGTTTGTCTGTATGCAAGATAAGTCAACGCATGGGCTGACCATCATCCGGTTTTACAGATTCATAGTGTATGAACGTGGCCTGGTTGGTGTGGTGGTGGGGCGTCGGGCACCTGTCGCAAGGTCCGGTGTTCGGTAACCACTTGCGAATCAGATTGAAAGAAATTTCCTGCTTTTTTCTTTTTTTTTTTTTCTACCTGAGTTTACATCCGTGCAGACACCAATCCCACCCTAGTCCTTCGGATAACACTCTCAATCCAAGTCGTGTGTGTGGACGCACGCTCAAAATAAACAAATAAATAATGAAAATTTATCAATGAATGAATAATCATAAAAAAAAAAAAATTGACATGCGTGTACAGCTTCATTCCACGTTTAGGAGGAATATGTCATAGTGTGCCGACGGAAATACATGAAACAAATATGAACTCATGTTTCACCAACGCAGCAGAATTTTCAAAATCACGAAGCTGGCTGCGCTAACAAGTAGAAGACATTTTCAGGTGGCATATATAAGTATTATGCATTAGTCCATTACCACGTTTAAACGCCTACCCTCTAAAACTGCGTCAAACTTCACGAACTAGGTCCATTATCGTGAAAGGCAACTTTCAACTATCAACCATGATCAACTTGAGTTGAAGAAAAAGTCCGGGGTATTTGTTGCCACACATCAGTCTGCAGCCACTTCACAACTGGTCTGTCACTCTCGTGGGCGCACTTTTGTAGTCGAGTTTGTGCAGTTTGCACACAGGCCGCTTCTTTTACATCCACCCGTGTCTCTTAAAAGGCGAAGAAGCTCCATGGTGCATTCCATGTTATGTACCAGTCACTATCAAACATGATCGTATACAGTGTGGGGACATACATGTCGGACATGAACACTTCACAGTAGACTACGTGAAAATCTTATTCAGAGACGTCCTACTAAATGTGCTTTTTCATGGAAGAAAGATTTTTGATAGCAGTTTTTAGTGGGTTTTTTTTTTTGTGTAAATCTGATTTCATGGGTCGTGTGCATGTGATTTAAAAATAAATCTATGAAGATAGTGACTGTAACGAGATAACAGCCCTTGTGACGAGGTAACAGCCCTTGCATGGTCCCTTGAGGTCGTCTGGGCTATAAACAACGTGAATGGAACTGAATCGTTTCTCTGCTAAATTTTCACTGTACCCAAAATTTCAGAAGAGAAACGTACAGTGGATGAGCTCTTCAGTTTTGCTGCCGTTCGGATTTAGCACTTTGCCGTTCTATGTCTGTCACAGTGATATAGAACTTAGCCTTTTCATGTCCATCACAGTGACATTGAGCTT
Source organism: Conus betulinus (assembly GCA_016801955.1). Taxonomy (NCBI): domain Eukaryota; kingdom Metazoa; phylum Mollusca; class Gastropoda; order Neogastropoda; family Conidae; genus Conus; species Conus betulinus. The sequence continues at coordinate 74,422 of JADBJO010001250.1, read as the reverse complement.
TGCCTTTCTAGGTCCGTCACAGTGACATAGAACTTTGCCTTTCTAGGTCCGTCACATTGACATAGAACTTTCCCTTTCTTTGTCCGTCACAGAGACATGGAACTTTGCCTTTCTAAGTCCATCATAGTGACAGAGAACTTTGCCTTTCTACGTCCATCACAGTGTCATATCTTTCTCGGTCCATTACAGTGACAAAGAACTTTGCCTTTCTACGCCTGCCACAGTGACATAGAACTTTGTCTTTCTATGTCCGTCACACTTATATAGAACTTTCCCTTTCTACGTCCGTCACAGTAACATAGAACGTTGCCTTTCTATGTGAGTGACATTGACATAGAACTTCACCTTTCTAGGTCCGTCACAGTGACACAAAACCTTGCCTTTCTATGTCAGTCACAGTGACACAGAACTTTCCCGATGTCCGTCACAGTGACACAAAAAATTTGCCCTTTTTATCTCTGTCACTGGGACATGAAACTTTGCCTTCCTAGGTCCATCACAGTGACATGGAACTTTGCCTTTCTAGGTCCGTCACATTGACATAGAACTTTGCCTTTCTTGGTCCGTTACAATAGCATAGAACTTTGCCTTTCTAGGTCCATCACAGTGACATAGAACTTTGCCTTTCTAGGTCCGTCACATTGACATAGAACTTTGCCATTCTACGTCCGTTACAATAACATAGAACTTTGCCTTTCTAGGTCCGTCACACTGACATAGAACTTTGCCTTTCTATGTCCGTCACATTGACATAGAACTTTGCCTTTCTACGTCCGTTACAATAACATAGAACTTTGCCTTTCTAGGTCCGTCACACTGACATAGAACTTTGCCTTTCTATGTCCGTCACATTGACATAGAACTTTGCCATTCTACGTCCGTTACAATAACATAGAACTTTGCCTTTCTAGGTCCGTCACACTGACATAGAACTTTGCCTTTCTAGGTCCGTCACATTGACATAGAACTTTGCCATTCTACGTCCGTTACAATAACATAGAACTTTGCCTTTCTAGGTCCGTCACACTGACATAGAACTTTGCCTTTCTATGTCCGTCACATTGACATAGAACTTTGCCTTTCTAGGTCCGTCACACTAACATAGAACTTTGCCATTCTAGGTCCGTCACACTGACACAAAACTTTGCCTTTCTATATCTGTCACACTGACATAGAACTTTGCCTTTTCTAAGTCCGTCACAACGACAAAGAACCTTGCTTTTCTAGGTCCGTCACAGGGACACAGAACTTTCCCTATGTCCGTAACTGTGACACAAAACTTTGCCGTTCTATATCCGTCACTGGAGCACAGAACTTCGCCTTTCTTAGTCCATCACGGTGGCATAAGACTTTGCCAATTTCCGTCACAGTGACACGGAACTTTGCCTTTCTATGTCCGTCACAGTGACATAGAACTTTGCCATCCTATGTCCATCGCAATCTGTCACTGTCATCTTTTCAAAACAATTTTAAAACACAACCATCTTTACAGACAGCAGTCTTTCACACATGACTATCCGCTCGTGTGTGTGTGTGTGTGTGTGTGTGTGTGTGTTTGAGGGAGTGGTGATTATATATAGGGACGTGTGTAGTGCGGAAGGGATGAAGTGGGGAGGATGAGGCGTGCGGTGGAGATTGTAAGGTGAGTAGGGGGGGGGGGGGGGGGGGGGGGAAAGAAGACGAGGCAGGCAGAGAGCGCGGAGGAAAACTGAGCTAGCAGGAAACGCGCAAGCCAACGTGAATGCAAAGGCGTGTACACACTTGACGTTGTAAAGCGCATTGAGGTGTCAGAACGCGCTCTAAAAATATCACATTACTACTTCCGCTACAAGTGTTTATGTTTTCATCCGCGTCTGTTGTCTGGTTTTATTTTGTTCGCCTGCCTGTCAACGAAATACTTAACCGATTTTTAAGGAAAACTTAGTGGGAAGATGAAGCGTGGCTCAGTGGGGAACCATTCAATGTGAGTGCGGATTTGAATCAAAGGGTGGACGGTGTAAAAGAATGCGTGTTGGGGCTTCACTGAAGTGAAAATGTGTGGGCACTTGGCGGGACTCCCCCCACTCCACCCCTCTAACACACGCACACACACACACACATACACACAGATGCACGCACGCGCGCGCATGCACACACACACACACACACACACACACACACACACACACACACACACACACAACGTCACCGCCGCACGACCAAAGTTAGATGCATTCAGGGTTTTAACGTTCACATCCAAAATGGTGACGACAGACACGAATAACCATCGCAGGGAAGCGTTGTCGAGGGCCCACTACACACAACACTCACGCTACCAGAATGACAGTATGTCAACGTAGGTGCTAGTGGACTTCGAACCTGCAAATGTCTCACTGCGATATCGTAGAGCCTTTTCCGCACAAACTTCCTAGGTGTTAACGAATGGGTCGCCCCGGAATACACAGCACGTGGTGGAGACATGGCGGTGCGAGATCTCATATTATTTCTGTGAAGCCAGCCGCGCGAGTGCGTGTTGCGATACACGATGTCACCCCCAGTACAAAATGCCACCCCCGGTACAAAATGGTATTACCTAGGGTGACATTCTGTACCGACGTTGAGCTACGTAACGTCACTTTGGCAACTCAGGGTGGCATTTTATATGGTGACGAGTGGCACCAAACGACTGCTGTGAGTGAGAAGCTTAAGAAATAAAGAGTTCACTTAGTGTGTAGCTGGCGTCAATCATGGCCGCCAGCTTTGATGAAGAAGGACGTACTGCCAAGATGTGGCAGAGAAGATGACCGTAGACGCCATCTTTGTTTGCGAGGCCATGGCGACTGAACGTAAAATGTTTTTTGTTTTTCTTTTCTTCCCCCCCCCCCCCCCCCCCCCCCCCCCCTTTTTTTTTGTTTCTTTGTTTGTTTGTTTATGCTTTATCTTGAAGTTAGTGTCATCAATGTATATGCCACCAGCTTCAATTCGATTGTTCTATAGTTGTTTTTTTTACACAATGGAAATAGCTCACAATAGCTCTGGTTTGATAACGAACATTAGTAATGCGCCAAGGCCATGTTCATGGACTCGGATATCTACAGACACAATAAGACTGAGAGGTTTTAATGTGTCTGAAAGTTGATTCCCGTTCTTTTCCTACATATGCCCATTAAAATGCATGTAATGTGATTCAAAGCAGACAGATTAATACAAATGGAATGGCACTGTTAGAGTCATGGGCGTGTGCTAAGACCTGAAATGTGACTGTGTGGGGGTACTTCATGTTCGTGTCCACAGTTACATTCTAGACCCAAAATACTATGCTTTCTCTATCATATTTTTTTTTTTTCGCCAAAGGAGGGGAGAAGGGAGAGGTTGTACGCAAAGTACGTTTTAGTATAGATGTTAAACTCTTCATTGACAGGTACGAGAACCACTGAGTCCTGTATTTTGAGCAGAAACATTTGTTTATGCACGTCCAGAGTCGACTTTCTTGTGTAGAAATTAGCAGCACACCTGAATGAGGGATTACAGGGGTGGGACTGGGCCGGTACGATTCATCGCCTGTATTGCTTACTCCTCATCGGGTACCCTGTGGGTGACGCTTTTGAAAGAATCGTCTTTATATGTTGTACCGGCAGGTCACATTATTATTCATTTTTACTGTGGAACAAACTATCGCCATTTGGGAATGCATGATTTTTTTTTTGTCTGGTGTGTCTCGTCACCAGTATTATGTGGTCTAGGTGTTCAAGGTGAAGTAGAGAAGGTGAGTATAGTAAATGAATATTAAGCAGATTTGGATTCACACACATACACACACACACACACACACACACACGCACGCACGCACGCACGCACGCACGCACGCACGCACGCACACACACACACACACACACACACACACACACACACACACACACACAATTTTGTCGAAATCGAGTATAAAAGTTTATGGCCAAGTGAACTGCCATGTTAGCACATGCTCACATAGCGTGTCTTGCAGACCACTCGTCCCAAGAGATTGTTAGCATGATCTGAACTGTGTTCTGAAGGATTAGCGCCGCCCAAACATTGCTACTGATGCAGATAATCGCACCATGGCCTATGACCCTGGTGACTCGAAATCCACCGTCTGCCGCTGTGTCAGTACTGGTGACAATGAATGATTGTTCAAGAAATGTATGTTCTGTGACAACGGGCACAGGCCCATTAACACAGCCTAAAGCAATGTCATGCAGTGTCATCATCATCATCATCATCATCATCATCATCATCATCATCAGCCTCATCGTCTTCGTCATCTTTGTCCTTGCGGTCAATTGAGGAATCGGCGTTCTTTCAATACATTGAAACAACGACGACTACGACAATCATGACGGAGACTAATACTTTAACTGCTACCACTGCTACTACTTCTACTATCGCTACCCTACTGTTGTTGTCGGTGCTCCTCTCCTACCAGCATGCTACTGCTACTGCTGCTACTACTACTACTACTGCTGCCATTACTACTACTACGACTGCTGCTACGACTACTACCACTGCTACTGCCGCTACCACGTTTACACAATGGCGACGACAACGGCTGCCTCTACGGCAAATGCAGCTATTGGACATTTTGTCAACGTGTACTCTACACACCTTTTCATAGCAGTTTACAAAACAGATTTATGACTTACTCATACATGTCATTCACTAGCTCGTTCCTTACTTGTATGGTGGCAAACACGTAATATATAAACAGAACCTACCATGCTTCCTCTCTCTATAATATAATAATGTATCTTATGGTGGCATACACAACATATACAAACAGCACCTAGCCAATCACTCCCCCAACCTGGGTGACACAATCAGGGAGAGTCAAACAGGAGGAGACAATAATGTATATCTGACATATTCCACATTTTACAGAGATATGTTTTTTAAGCAAGTCTTGAAATTAGTGAGATCATCTTAATTTCTGAGAGACAGAACTAGTTTGTTCCATGTAGCCAGTGCTTGGATACAAGAGTAAGGTTATGGTAAAGTTTTGACTTACTTCCTTACTCAACAATTGTGGTTTCCGTCACCACCCCAACATCAGAAGGCATCACTACAACCACTGAAAGTAAGAAATGCAGGCGTCCCTGGCACATCTATATCACAAAACAGTGGCAGGCTAGATCTGACCTCGAAAAAATCATACATTCACACTGGCGACAATTTATTCCACAGTGGTCATTAATATGCGACCTGCCAGTACAAAATGTTATCCCTGACATTTTGCACTGGGTAAGATTTTTGTAGCGCGACAACGGATGGCATTTTGTTTAGGGGTGTCATCTGGTACCACAACAAGCAACAAAGAGCCGTTTAGCGTCTTTTTTTTTTTTTAATGCGTAGGCATGTTGTGTAGACCGTTTAAAGACCGACCCTCCACGGTTGTTGGTAAATAGGCCATTCAGCTTTGGCTTGGAGTGGCGATAGCTCCTGAACTCCACCTGGTTTTCATACCAAACGTTTATTGGGTTCTCCCAATGGAAGCCGACGATTTTCGTTTGTTTCTCTTTCCTGTTTTGATTCACAGGCACACAATCTGACTGTTCTCAATGGAAGATCACTGTTTTAAACAGTCTGCATTGCTACTTCTTTCCTCTTCAATGAAAAGGGTCTTTTCTCACGCGAGAAAAATCATGTATACCAAAATACAATTTTCGTGTGTTGTAGCGAGCTTACGAAACTTTTGGTAGCCTACTGATGCGAGAATCGTGCCTCAGAAGAGTAATTCTTACTTTTGTTCGCAGTTGTCGGAAGGAATCAATACCACGAATTGCCCTCTTCACCAAGTGCTTTTCTCCCCTGGTGATTAAAAGTTTGTCATTATGGTTTACTCTAACACACTCCAATGGACTGTATAGGCCTGACCAGGTATCAGATGAGTCATTCTTATTTTGTTCCCAGAGGTCGTCGGAAGGAATTCAATACCACGAAACTGCTCTCTTCACTCAGGTGTTTTTTTTTTGGTGATTAAAAGTTTATCATTATGCTTTTATTCCAACACACTCCAATGGACTGTGTGCCAAAGTTTGTCACATGCCGTTAAAGGCGTGCCGAGACACGTCAATGTAAAGAATGACCAAGATGTGCTGTTCGTCTGCGTGATTGTAGTAACCGCCGTGAGTCAGAACAAGACGGGGGGGGGGGGGGGGGGGGGGGGGGGGAGGGGAGTATTTGCGCTTCATCAAACCTCATCACCCCTACATATTAATGCAAAAGATGTCTTCGACCAATGCTGATTCTCAGGCAATGATACCAAGAATGTGTGCGGTAAGTGAGCATACACACTGCTGCTGACAGACAGCTCTGGCTGGGTTTTGATGTGAAGAGACGGAAGCACCTGGGTGACGAGCGAGACACAAGGACCACGTTTGTCAACAAAACTACGGCCTTGTTCTCTCTGCAACGTGTCAAAAGAACGATTGTTTGCAATCAAATCTGGTGGATCTTCATTTCCACAGCCAACAGGAAAATCAGGTAGACGATAAACGCAAAAAGAAAAAAAAAAATCATGACAAATTTTGACAGATTAATGAGAACGGCGGGAGCATTCTGTTTGGATTTACTGATTTTTGTAGACGTCATAATTATCAAGCTATGAGAAGAGAGAAAGAAAATATTGATCTGAACAGATGAGCGAAGTTTTTTGTTTGTTTGTTTGTTTATTTGTTTTTTGTTTTCCCATAGCCCTGTGACTGTTCTGACTGACATCAAAGGAAGTGGGATCTCGTGTCTTCTTTTAAGTTAAAAAAAAATTACATACATTAACTTCTAAACGTTCGTATTTTCGTCATGAAAAAGATTTGGGAGTGTCATTAAGAAGTGTTGAACTAATGTTAACCAGGACGCTAACGGATTTCGAGAGCATTTCAATGTTCATCGTTGATCTCTTTTAATTCAGGTGGGATAATAAATCCTCCAGCTGTCGTTTGTCTTAATGCTGAAGCTCAATCCTTGTTTAGGGGGAAATGGGACAGACGAGGAAGAGGGGTGGGAGAAGGGGGGATGAGAAGGGGAGATAATGGGGTGGGGGGAAGGCTTAGTTTCGAGAGTGGACGGATTCGTGTGGATGGGTGGGCTGTCAGTAAAAACATAAAGTACTAGTTTCACGGATATCTTTTTATCGGACATGACTGTCACCTCAATCACCGAAAGCAACCAATTTTTCGATGGTAAACCTCTCACAGAACTCAGAAACAATTTTTTTTTCTTAAAGTAGAAAAATCACCACAGATCTTCGTGAGAATATGACAGACACTGTGGTGGATATGGGTGAATGAGTGGCAAAACAAAAAAACCAG
>JADBJO010001250.1:57103-62103 GCA_016801955.1 Conus betulinus | reverse complement strand
AGGAAAGGTTAAAAAAAAAAAAAAAGGATAAAAAAGGACGGAGGCCTCCCCACCTTTTCCCGCCAACCCTACCCCACCACTTGTCAGTGTATCCTCCCCGTCCTTCTTACCCATCCTTTCCCATCCACTTAGTCCACAAACAAGAGACAGAGAGAGAGAGAGAGAGAGAGAGAGAGAGAGAGAGAGAGAGAGAGATCTCGATCCTCTCTCTCTTACCACACCATTACCACACCAACACGGCAACATAACCGAAACACACAGACCAAACGTGCTACACACACACACACACACACACACACACAACACACACACACACACACACACACACACACACACTACCACCATCACCACCACAACATAATCAAAACACTTTCTAAAACGTGTCGAACACACACACACACACACACACACACACACACACACGCGCGCGCGCGCGCGCGCGCGCGTGTGCGCGCGCACGCGCGCGCGCACCACACCACACCACATACACGAGAGAGAGAGAGAGAGAGAGAGAGAGAGAGAGAGAGAGAGAGAGAGAGAGAGAGAGAGATGTAAACCGAGATGGTGCGGGATATCACGACCATTATGCGGGTCTGACAAGGCACTTATCTCAAGTAGGAAGTGAGTGAGTGAATGTGTGTGTGTGTGTGTGTGTGTGTGTGTGTGTGTGTGTGTGTGTGTGTGTGTGTGTGTGTGTATGTGTGTGTGTGTGTGTGTGTGTGTGTGTGTGTGTGTGTGTGTGTGTGTGTGTACGCACTCGTTTAAAAAAGAGAGTGCGAGTGAGTGTGCGCACATGTGTGTGTGTGAGTGAGTATGTGAGAGAGAAAATTTGATAGAAAGAGAGAGACAGACAGACAGACAGAGACAGAGAGAGAGAGAGACCGAGAGAGAGAGAGAGAGAGAGAGAGAGAGAGAGAGAGAGAGAAGGGGGGGGGGGGGGGGCGGGGGGGAATATCATATATCAAGATAAAATCCAACATCGTGAAAATCAGTAATGATATGCAGAATCAGTAAATGATATCTACATCAAAAAACGTCTGATGCGATGTTTTTCCTACACTGCCCAGCCTCAAATGGTGATCAAAAAGAAAAAAAAAAAAAATCCTGTTTAGCCTATGGCCCTTCAGAACAAGAAAGTGTCTTCCTCCACTGCTGCGTTCCCGCTATCCCTCCGTCGGTGCTCCTCTTATCTCTCCACAGAATTTGACTCGAGAGTGCTCTACTCCAAACCTTCTCTCGTTCTAAATGCTTGGGAAGAATACACACACTCTGAGTTAAAAACCACAAACTCACTCGGGAGAGCGCACACCCCCGACAGTGTCAAAAGGATCCACGATCCGCACTTTGACCCGGATTCGCTGCAAACTGGAAGGGAGAGGGGGGGTTGGGGGTGTGGGTCGGAGGGGACAGGAGCATTTACTGTAACATGGGGGGAAAAAAAAACGGGGTAAGTAATCATTAAAAAAAAATTTTCTACACTTTTTCAAACATTCTGTGAGCATGTCAGTTCACGAGCGATAATTTGCCCGCCAGGAGAATTAATTACAGTGTGGACGGAGTAGGGAGATGGTGGTGAATGCTGGTGCATAAGGAGTAGAGGACTGCGTGTGGTGTGTCTGCTCTCTCCACATATGTCCAACAATTTTCTTTCTTTCTTTTTCTTTTCTCTTTTTTTTTTCCTCCTTCTTTTCTTCTTTTTTTTTTTTTCTTTTTCTTTTACATATTCTTAACAGAGAAGGCCATGGGCCTCTATGGGCGGACTTGAAACAGCACTACAGAAGCAGATTTGCTCTTCATTTATCTGTGTACACAGTGACGGGCAGCTTTCAACCTCTCAGATGGAAAAGCGGGAATGTTAAAAATTTAACAAACTATAAACTTAAGCTCTCAACAAGATGACGAAATAATGAAGTTCCGTTCATTTGTCAGTTTCGAATCTTGACCGATTCTACCGGCGACCAAACAGTCACGGCAGTCGGAATAGGCATTAACTCTGGAAGCTGCCCCCCCCCCCCCCCCCCCTCCCCCCCAATCCCGGGTGCTGCACATACACGCACCCACACAGCGTAGAAGTGAATACTTTCTGTCCATGCTAATACAAAAGCTTTCGAGACCCTTGCCTCAGGACCAAGATATCACATAAGATGAGGCAAGACAAAGTAAAAATGAATGGTTTGCTGCACACTTTTTCTTTTAATCTCCTCAACTACGGTAACCAAAGCATCACCCAGAAGAAAATCATTTGGGGTGCAGGGGAGGGGGGGGGGGGGGGGGGGGGAGCTACTTTGGATTAGCCACACATACAATAATGGAGTAACCCAAGCGGTCTTACACCAGCTAATCTGATCAAACAGTTTACTTGTAGATTCCAAAGTTAATCTATGATCCCACAAAAGGACTCGAAACCCATTAAGCATCTTCAATCATTCCCTATTTCCACGCCAAACGGAAACAGTTAAAACGACCTATACTACCATGCTGTTCTTGAAACTTACTGGGCCATTTCATCAAAATGGTCTAGCAGGTAACAGCATTTAAGCCCAATAACGCGACTAAAACCCATGACAAAACAGCATCCTTAGCCTCCTTCCAAAGTAAAGGGGAATGCGTAGTTCAACTAACCAAACTGTTTCAAACATTGTGGATACCCGCTTACTCCTGTGTAGTCAATAAGCAACATGGATGTTACAACTAGCACACAACCACAAAAAGCAAGCTAGCAAGCAAAGAAACCTGATGAGCTGATGAAGCTTTCGATACAGGCGATATACACAAAATCTACAGGAAAGTTGAAAAAAAAAAAATCACCGGCACTCAAATCTGATTAAGGCCTGCCCGGGTCCCACCATTCTTTCTTCTTGGCCGTAGACTGCTGAAGGTGCTCCCCTCAAGTGCATGGAAGTGGGAAAATCCTTCCCTCAAAACGTTTTCACTCCAGGATGATCTCAGGCACTAAATCTACGTTAAACGACTTTAAGCCTTCCCATCTAGGATCCTTCCACTCTTGGTACCCCCCCTTCCCTTGACTGTCACCACTGCCTCCAAATATCCCAGGTAAGAAATCTCAAGCCAATACGCCACCACAATTAACAACAGCAACAACAACAAATGCAGTTCAGTGCTGCGCAAAGTGATCCCAGCGTCAGCGAGCATCTTAAAGGCCATCTCTGTCGCCAGTAACCTGGAAACCTGTTTCAGATGACGCCTGTATTTCCATACTCCTAACTTTGATTGTGGTCATTCGATATTTGCAGTATCAACCTGTCTGACCAGAGTTAACCAGTCTTCAATGCTTTCCCAAGCAAACAGAACTCTTGCCACTCGCTCGACTTGCAATACTACCATCCAGTCGCTAATGGTGGTAGCTGCCGTAACCTGCTGACCACACGCTGTGGAAGGGAGTGGTTAATCCCTTAGCAGAGAGCGCTGCCTCTGATGCTGCCATCTTGTGCTGCCCGAATGTCATGCTTCGGGTGAATGTTGGTGGATGCTGGAGCGTGGGGAGAAGGATAATGCGATGGTGCTGCAGATGTTGTTGCTGCTTTTTCCACACCTGTCTTTAACATTTTCTTCTTTTGTCGTTCTTAGTTTTATTATAGTCGAGGCCTAACCCAGCTGTTGGCGGATTTATTACAATAAAACAGAGGCGAGTTTTTTCTTTTCATTCAATTTGTGCGTATAGCAGTGGATAGCTTTCACACTCTCTGAGGGAAAAACTTAACAAGTCAACTACACAACAACACAAAACTGGACCGATTCTGTTGGCAACCAGACTATGTAGGGATGGGAAAATTTGGGGCATGCATTAGCGAAGTATTCCTGTGCATACCATTCACCCACTCCCACAAAAGATTCGGATTGAAAGAGTTAATTGCCGTTACCTTTTCTGTGACTGGGCATGGAAAATACACCATGTCAATAACTGTAAGGAAAAAAAACCCTTTGGAAGAGCTTAACAGCAGCTCTCAGAAAAGTGTTTCGGCCCAGACCTTTAACATCTCACAAAAATATATGACTTCAGAGACAGTCATCAAGTTCCAAAGTGACTTCACATTGTCCGGCTCCACATATCACACTAAAATTTACTAGATTTGTCATTAGAGTTAATTCCATCTTTTTACCAAGCTTCATAAAACTTGCGTCGGCCGTTGCTGTGTACAGACAAACCAATGAACGTGGATAAAAAAAAAAAAAAAAAAAAACCCACACCATCCTGGGTGTAGGTAACGGACACTAAAATCCAAACGGCAAATAAACGATCAAATAAGCACACAAACGGGAAACACACAGCAGGGAACACAGGCGAAGTCGGCTCGTCGTAGTGTCAAGCTGATCGCCAGATAGCGCAAGGCAACGATAACCACTATTCTGCTGGGACGGTTTATACGTCGATCATTCACTGTATAGGTCTCATTTGAAGTAGGCCTACGTTAAATTCTGGAAGACCCCCCCCCCCTCCATCCGCCCCCCCCCCCCCCCCCCCCCCCCCCCCCCCCCCTCTCCCAATCCCTTCACCGCTCGCGGGTAAACGGAAGACCGGTAGGATTCGGGCTTCTGTCTCGTTTCCATTCATAAATGAAGGAACTGGTAATGTAGTTATTGGGAGAAAAAAAAAAAAAAATAAAACTACAAAACTATGACATATCAGTTGAAGTCCTACTGATGTCGATTACAAAAATTACACCAGGACTATCACTGCCAAGGGACCAGAGCAAACGTGCCTGTAAAACACTATCATCAACACTTCGTTCTGTGCCGTTTCCCATGCGTTCCACAGTTCTATGAGCATAAACGCCACATCGAGAAAAAACAAAGTCACGTTCAGCTTGATTCTTATGAAAGTTTGGAGCAAACGTCCTTTGTATATGTAATATTATAATCAGAGAAACTCTCAGAGTTCTTTTTAGTGGCCAAACATTCTGAGGAGGCACTCAAGCCAGTGTCAGTTACCGAGTGCATATCCGACAGGTGCATAGCAGATCTAACGTGTACCAAAGCGC
>JADBJO010001250.1:0-52148 GCA_016801955.1 Conus betulinus | reverse complement strand
AATACCTAGTATGTTTGTTGAGTTTTCAAAAAAACTAACTAAAGGTGCCACCTAAGAAGCAAAAGAAAATCATGAAAGAGCAAAAAACAAGCTACATTTTCTTGTGAAAGTAGAAAATATAAAAAGATAAACCTCTTAAATTATAAACAAAAGCTTGCTCTTATGTCTCAGATTGTAGAAATAGGGGGTGATAAGCCTTCATATCTGCAGTGGTAGATGATTCTGCCTAACTGACAGTATGTGCTTGAGTGGGTGAATGGGAATAAATAAATGCTTCTCAAAATGAACCTTCAGCAAGCTTATAGTCTCCAAAGAGGGAGACCATCTCCAATGGGGAGAAAGCTCACTAACATATAACTCCTGGTCAGATACGTATGTTTGTTGAGTTTTCAAAAAAACTAACTAAAGGGTGCCACCTAAAGAAGCAATATATATATATATATATATATATATATATATATATATAAGTACAAAAAATAAAAGCAGGCACACCAGCCACACACTCATGTTTATTTAAAAAGTTTTCGCCTTTTATTTAGCTCGTCAGTATCTCTTGTTTCACATTGCACAGTTTTTAATTTAAAAAAAAAAGGCAAAAAAAACATGAAGAGTGTGTGGCTGGTGTGCCTGCTTTTATATTTGTACTTGTTGACTAGCCAGTTTCTGGATCAGCAGTGCACCCACACATCATTGAGCGGTGTCCAGCGTGTTTCCAGGGTTTTACCTTCATTATATATATATATATATATATATGCATACGTCATATAACATACATATACATACATGCGCGCGCGCACACACACACACACACAAGCCATTCACACTCTTACCTCTGATCCGATATCCGCAAGTCGTTGACAGATTTGCAGCTTTTAGTTTTGGCAACACTTAAGAATGGACTGGCTGCGCCTACTCGCTTGTGATGCCGAACTCTTTAATCGGTATCATAATGTAATTGGGGTTTGAGATAATTCTTTCAGTGAAACTACCTGAAATTCTGTACAGCTTTCTCAAGCCGGATGACTCGTGCCGTGGTGCCTTCAGCACACAAAAATGCTTAAAACGAAAGCCTCGATCGTCTCTCTCTCTCTCACTTTTCCTCTTTCCTCCTTTTTCTTACTTTCTTTTGTGCGCGTCTAGAATCATGTTCGTTTAGTTGTAATTCTCTAATGATTAGTTTACAACTAATTTCTCGACATCTGTAGCTATCCACTTGCATTTCACTCCAAACAATCAATTAGCTTTTGACGTCTGCTGTCTGCCCATTGTCAGTAACAAGTTGTCTCCCTTCGAATATTCTTGCCCTAGCTTTGGCCCCGGTGGCTCACACATAAAATGTACACCTGACCGCTGCAAAACGAAATACTGCCAAACGTGCAGTACATCAAAGAAAAAAATTGGTGTACAGTAATCCAGTGTGAAGCACATGCAAATACACCGACACTGCCAAATAGTCTTAATAACTGCTTTGTATTCATGTGCAGTGACAGTTCTCCCTTTCACCTGTTGCATGACTTTTCTGGGGAACAGGGAGTGGTGGTGAAAGAGAGGGGGGTTGGGGACTTACCTACATCCCCCTCCCCCCTCTCTGGGACACCAATCTTGAGTGGAGTGGCAGTTCTACCTTTCACCTGTTGCATGGCTTCTTCTGGGGAACAGGGCGTGGTGGTGAAAAGGGGGGAGGGGGGGACTTGCCTGCGTCCACCGACACCCTTCCCCCCTCTCCAGGACACCATCCTTGAGTGGAGTGTTTACCTCTGGCTAGACTTATTTTTCTCTCAACTCTGAATGTTCTGCGCACAGCTTCTGGAAAAGCATGGGGAGAGGGGTGAGGTTTGAAAGGATACATATATGCTCTCTCAGCTACTGCTCCTTCAGCCCACGACAACAAAACCTTTGACTGTCTCTAAAAGAGCCTCGAACTACCACAACGTAAATCTAATCCACTTTGCCCTGTTGGTTTGATTTTGTTCCCAATTCCAACCATCTGCTTGAAGGAACATCTGAGCGGAGCGAACCAGTTATGTTCTGAGCTGGGGTAACCTTGACCGTCTTGGGGCTTATTGGAGCAACGCCTTCCTCACCCGCTTGATAGCTATGGGGAGTTTTTTCAAAAGTTGATTTTCTGTGCTTGATGTGGTGTGGTCCCCTTACTGATGGTTACATGGAATTTTGTACTTCAGTTACAATTTCACACACACACATACACACGAAGTCACTGAAAACTGAACTTGAAATTTTATTAATTTTGTGTCACTGACAACTTGAAATCAATTTTGTGTGCTGGAAATAAAACGCACACACCCCAAAAATGAATGCTGAATTACCAAGCCTTCCAAAAAACATTACAAAAGACTGAGCCTTGACCTATGGCCCTTTTTCAAGCAGGATTATATATGCAAGCAATCCAACGAACGAACAATGAAAATAATAGGGGGGAAAAAAGGCATGTGAATAGATCCTGGCGCACTGTAAAAGTGACTACACTGGGATTCTGAAAAGGGGAGGTTTGGAGAAGAAAGAATTTTAAAGTGTAAATGTAACACCCTTGACTGACAACAATGGGAATCCTTCAAGTTCTGAATTGCGACCAAAAACCACCTACTCATGTCTGTCAATAATCAACTTTCATACCTTGGGTTAGAACTCTTCAATGCATCCTGTCAACTGTACTTGTGGCAGTCCAGCTATGTTATCCAACAAAACACGACACCAAGAATTCTGTGGCATTCTCTACACCACAGGGAGTCCATCAGAATCCAATGGACTCCAAAATAAGCTAGCAAGGACAGAAAAGCAAAACAACAGAAAGTGATGTATAGAAATAACTGATAAAGATAAAAATGAATTATCAAAATAAAAATAATATACTTGAGCTGATGCTTGAGAATAGAAAAAAAAAAAGAATGAAAGCTACTGGGCTATGTAAAGCAAATACAGCATGGTAAAAAGGGTAAGTCAGCCTGAATTAAATGTCAAAGTATAATGGCCATGAATTTTCTTTTTTTTTTTTTTTTTTTTAATCTCCTTGAAGGTATGCAATGTCCTTTCGTTTAAACTCAAGTACATATCCACAAAATATTTACACACCAAAACACTTCTTAATGAGAACTACAACAATGCACTTCTATAAATGGAAATCAAGGTACTGGGCAAACACAGGAAAGTTATGTAACAGTGTGCACACAACTTGGATAGGGTGCCGAGTACAAAGCAACTGGGATAAGCTGAAAAGCAAGAAAATTCAACAAAAATGGCTCTCCACACTGATACTATACTGAACTGCACAAAACCTAAGTAAATGCATGTATCTATTCTCACGCATGTGATTTCTACTAATAGCTACAAGAAATCAATTGAAATTACAGCACGAAAGATATGGCTCCTGAAAAAAAAACCAATCCTACACCATGTCTTCAGTGATCCTCTGCATACAGTATCCTTTGTTAACATTGGAAATTATTTTATGAATAACCAAGGCTAAGCTAGTTTACAGCATGTACACAGTAAAACATACATTATTCACCAGTTACAAATAAGCACATAATGTAAGATCCACATAAAGATACAAGGACAAAAAAACCCCACACCAACTCCTCTGCACCACTATAAAGTTGATACACCATCAAGAGAATGACTTGACCATTTTCTATGGAGCCAGCCCACACGAAAACATTGGAATTCAAGTTATTGTTATTTCAATGTTCATCATCGAAATTTGTTTAAAGTACACGACAAAGTAAACACTCCACAACAGTTAATAAGCACAAGCATATGAGAGAACACATAGATACAGGAACCAAAAACAGCAACAAAAACACTATAAGCGAGGTAATGAGGTTCAATGATTCCTTACCGTGTAACTCTTGAGATCCTACTAGACAGCCAATTAAAATGTGAACACTAGAACTCCAGAATCATCCACAGGCAAAATCCTATATTAATTACATCAAAGGAAAGGTAGTTTATGATACGGAACAAAATGAACAATAACCAAAGCAAAGCTAGTTTACAGTATGCAGACAAAGCAATCATGACTCCCCACTTACACACCAAGCACGTGATCCACAAGATACAAAGGGAAAAAAAACTAGTCATTGAGACTATGAGGTTGACAAACTCTTCTACTTTTATCTATATATAGTATCCATTCTTAACATCTTAGATCATTTGTAGAACAAACACCGCTCACCAGTTAATAAGCATAAACCAAACCTAAACGAAGGCACCCAAGACCAAGAATGAAAACTGAACAGCAAGACTTGTGGGGTAACTCTCAGTAAGAAACACAGGGACTAAATGGAAATAGAAAGCTCTAAAAGCATTTTTCTGTCAGATTTTCATTTGATTAGTAAAGCATAACACCATCTATTCAGACAACACAAATAAGCACCACACACAAACCTAAAAAGAAACAAGGAAGAGAAAGAAAAATCTGAAATGAAAGCAACAAAAAGTATTCACAAAATAAAAGAAGAGTACACTAGAAATATTTGTACAAGTGTTCTTCTTATCAAGGAACACAAACTTTCAAGCTGTGCTTGACAAACACTGTCCACCAACAAAGAAATCAATCTACATTTTAAAAACAGAAGACACAGAAATAGCAGAAACTTGAAAGCGTGACTGAACAAAATTCTGTACTTAAGTGTCCGGGTAGACTTCACAAATCAGAGATGCTCACCAGCAAGACGTTGCAAGAACAGCAAAATCAATTATCATCAACACTGGGCACAGCAGGGTGGGAAACCAGCTGCAAACCTTCTGGGTGCATAACTTTGTCAGCTTTGCCCCATTCATAGCACAAAGAGGCTGTCATCTGTCCCCCATTTAATGACTTCAATTACGCAATAATCATGTCGGCAGATTACTGAGGTGGCAGCTAATACGCAGGAAGTGAGAAACCTCCAGCACAGCCGCCTGTTTGAGCATGCCCTTGTTAGTTGCACTACACCTCCCAGTCTCTGTGGGCTCCAGATCAAAAGTGAAGTGATTTAAATCAGCTTTTAATTCAATACAAATGAGAAGAAAAAAAAAAAAGTGAATC
Source organism: Conus betulinus (assembly GCA_016801955.1). NCBI lineage: Eukaryota > Metazoa > Mollusca > Gastropoda > Neogastropoda > Conidae > Conus > Conus betulinus. Next base: position 47,101 of record JADBJO010001250.1, on the reverse strand, counting down.
TTCGAAACGTTACCCTTTCTATCTGATGAGGTTCTTTGTAAATGTGGCCGTGGTGCTTGCTGTGTGCAAGCAGGTCAGGCATGAGACTGTCGCAGCGGGACAAAGGCATCTCTCTACATTCTCACACACTATCCTCTGCCGCGACACGTGCAGCTGTGCAAGGGAGCGAGTGTGCCAGGGCTTGTGATGTTCATTGTGATTCATGTACTACATTTTACATGGTCTCATTTCTGTTTTAATTGTAAAAAAAAAAAAAAAAAATGTCTCTACAAAGCAACAATCCTGTTGCAAATGAAGACTCATTCCGTGTCCTAGAAGATATAATTTTGTGAAAAAAAAAAGCTCTGAATTGACGACAGTTAACACACCTTTCTTTGTGGCTATTAACATGTATCATGGATGGGAGTGAGAAATGTTTGTAATACTGAAAAGTTTGTGGTTGGATCCAGGGGCCGCTTAAGGCCCCTGATGGGGTGCAGGGGCATTGCCCCGCTGGGGGTAGGGGGTGGATGGAGAATCCCCCTCAGACCTGATGAAAACTCGACATTTAAGGGCAGTTTACTGTGTTCTCCGTTGATACAAAACCCTGGATTTTATACTTCTCAGTACTATACAGTTACAACTAATTCAAAATTGAAAAATATGTTTTGGAGAACCAGCGCACCATCCATCCAAGTGCAAACAATATCACTGAAACTAATTGCTGAAACCACTAAAAGAAGAAACACCCACCTCAAAACACACATTTAGAAATTGAGGTCTTTTTCACTGTAGTATGTTGCTGCTGCTAGGCTTTCTTGTTACTTTTTGTTGTTTACATAGCTTGATGCTGCAGTTCAGAGAAAAAGACCTCAATTTCTCAATGTTTGTGTGTATGTGTGTGTTTTGCTTTTTCTTTAAAAGGTTTCAACAATTACTTTTTTTGTACAATATTGCCGGGCATGAAGCCATACCAACCTAAATGAGTACCCAAGTTGACTTTTACACTGACAAAGACATAGCCACACTGTACTTAGGTCACCCATAGTAGAGCATGGTCCACCCTAAAGCACCTTTTCAACTGTGTGTGTGTGTGTGTGTGGAGTGTGAGGGTGTGTGAGGAGAGAGAGAGAGAGAGAGAGAAGAGGCAGAGAGAGAGAGAGAGAAAAGAAAGACTAACAGGCAGAGTGTTGCAAAATCATCTGAGAAGTGTTGCACACAGCACATAAATATAATTGGCTGGACAACTCACATGCACGGACATTTCAACCTATGCTTAATAACTGAAAACAAATTTAAGAGTAATTCTTAATGAGTCTGCCACAAACAAGGACAAACACATTACAAGACAAAACACACCCACTTTTGACCTCTTAGGTATTGTTCAGGCAAGATAAACAACATACAGGGCAATGAAAACAAAAGAATGAGCGATCACATATCTTCTTGTATTTGGCGCAAGATTGGCCTATAAGTGAGACAGGAATGTAAACAGTGATGAGTATCTCACTCTAAAAGAAAAAAAAAAAAAAAAAAAAAAAGAAAAGCACAGTGAAAAATCATTAATTTATCCTCAAACACATATCTGACATCAAACGATGTTCAACCAACTATTCATTCACACACTTTTCTAAAGAGACAGATACTTCAAACTAGCTGTGCATGAGTGTGAGGAAAAAAAATTCTGCTTACAAAACAGGACTTTCTGTAGAACATATTCTTCAGTTTTTTCTTTTTTTTTCCCCCACTCATTTTCTTTCTGCATTTAGTTTGGTGGAATCACAGTCGCTTACCTGGTGTAATAGTTGCTGAGAGCACATGTCTCAAGTTCTTTTGCTCGCTTCCCCCCCTCTTCCCCCCTTGTCCCCCACCCTCTTTTTGGACTTTTTGTCTAAGTATCAGCTTCTCCTCTCTTTTTTTTGCCTTGCTCCACCCTTCCAGCTCTCCTTTTTTTTTTTTTTTTTTTTAAAAAATGGAGGGTTTGTTTCATATTCATTGCTGGGATAAGCAACCTAGCCATGTCAAACTGGTGCAAGCTCTGACCAATACACAAGCTCCGCTTGACTACATTCTGTGGCAAGCTCAGCACTAACATGTCTTTGCTTTGACCGATCAGCCCATGTTCAGCAGGTTACCATTTACATTCTGAGCAGCTTTAAGGACAAGGGATTTCAAGGATTTTGCTGTCTTGCACCACAGATAGCAAGTACATTTTTCTGCCAAAGACACCTTCAGCTTCATCAAGAAGGTGTCGCTGCATGCATATGCTTGCTATGGAGAAGCTTCAATCACAAATTGTTTTAGATGTCTTCACATTTGATCACGCACAGTTCTAAGTTTCTTCACATTTTGAAGATGTAAGAATAGAAGAACTACAGTCAAGACAAATGGCAGAAAGAAGTAATATTTATCACCATACCTAACAGCTGGCATGAATACCAAAGCATGCATGTCAGGCAAAAGATAGCACCGAGTGAAGTTACATAATACTGTGTGAAGCTTGGAATATTTTTTTTTTTTTTCAAAGCTTACCAAGGTCTCAAGAAATGGTACATATAATAGCATTATATTTCACACATCAGATGCTCATAAAAACTTCAATATTTATAATCTGAAAATGCTGCAAGACTTTTCATACATTCCTGTAACTAAAAATGTTTAATGATACCACACTGCCTTGCGCGCGCGTGTGTGTGTGTGTGTGTGTGTGTGTGTGTGTGTGTGTAAGAGAGAGAGAGAGACACAAGGGGGGGTGGGGGGGGGGGGTGGGGGGGGGGGGGGGGGGGGAGAAGACAGACAGTGAAAAAAGAATGCAGACAGTGAGGCACATTTTAACCAAGCTTTCTGTGGGTTAAAGCTTTCAGTGCCTGCTCGTTATTTCTTCCCCGTACCATATTGCGTGTTAAATAAGCATTGCCTTGAACCTTGCATTGCATGTTTATCTATATTCTGGCTTTGAATACCAAAGTGGCTTTGAAAACCAAAGCGAAGTCACAGCACTGTAAGCCAATACTGCTTGGAACCTTTCAGCTCTGCAAGCACCTCTGCAGCAGAAAACAGCTCTTGCGAATACTGCTTTGCTGTCAAGATACCTGGCACACACAGCATGTACATGTACTTTTTGCTGAACCGCTAAAACCAATCTGATATCATCATCGTCAGGCCGGTACAGAGTTTTGCTGTGAATGTCGGCATCAGCATGATGCAGGCCAAGTGAAAGGCGGACTGCTTTTAAGTCTCAAGTAGTAAGTGGATCCAATGAGTCATTTACTCTAGAGAATACTTGTGATGAGTCTTTGTTTTACAACAACACATGTTTAACAACAACTGAGCAGTGCTCACACACAGCAAAGCCAAATCCTCCACATGTATATGCATGGTTCAGTTTTGTTTACTAGACCTGTTTGCCCTAAAATGAGCATATTTTCTACAAAGAGAGTATGAAATTCCAAATTTCTGTAAAAATAAGGTTTTTTTGTTTCTTGTTTTCTGCTGCTATCACACTGCAAAACGTTTCTTCCCAGTAGAAACCACCTGATCTTGCACCAACTGCCATAAAATTTACTTTCAGATCTGACTCATGAATTTACTTTCAAACCCCGATTCATCTGCATACTTTGGCACAAGGTCATGCTCTTTCGCCACTTGCTTTTGATCCTTCAGGACATGTTATCAAAGAAACAGACTGTCTAACATGATTTTACACACAAAAGTTAGCAAAGCTGTCGCTCTTTGGTCAAAGCCTCTGCCATAGACACCTTTGGTAAATGCAATGACCATTCAACAACTTCATCTTAAGAATTTTTTCCAATTTCTTTTTAAAACTCATCACATTTGTCATACTTTCATCAAGCAGATGTAGAAAAAAAAAATTGTATGGGTAAACAGCTCTGTTTACCCATTTGATTTACCTGTATTTTGTACAAATGTTTGGTGACAATACGACAAAGGAAAAAAAATCCAGAGATAAAGTTCATCAGTGGCACTTGTAAAGTGCAACCATGGCAGACGCTTGACCAAAGAATGACAACTCTTGCTTACTTCCAGGCACAAAATTGCACAAGGCGTGTCCATTTCTTCGACAACATGCCCTAACACATCTGGGAAAGAAATCTGGCGGGAGATCAAGAGGTTGTGTCCAAGTACGCATATGAATCAAGTTTTGAAAGTGTGAATCAGGTTTGAAAGTAATTCATTACAAAGAATCTATTTTACTGTAGTGAATGCAAGATCAGAAAGTTACTATAAGGAAGAAACCTCTGCAGTGTGATGGCAAGTTAAAAAAAAAAAAATGCCCTCCCCTCTTCCCGTCCCCTCTTGCCCATCCCCACAGAGATTTAGAATTTTGCATACACCCTTTGCAGAAAGAACATTCTTTTTTTGTTGAAAAAGTACACCCACAGCAGTTTTATGGTTAACAGGTCTGATGGTTTCATAAAACACATGCATGTCTAAAAAACAGACTGCATACCAAATCACATGCATATTGACTGAGAGGTACAATGGACTGCAACAACGGAAATGCAATTGATCTGATCAGTTAAAACTAGTAAATGCTGACAGATTGGGACACTGGGATATCCACACACAATGGTCTTGGAAAAAATCACCACTCTCAACCAAGAGGGTGCTGATTTTTGAATCATCAAGCTCAGAACTGTCAGATGGTGAGTTAAATGTGCACGCACTGTCTGGCGTCAAGTTTGTCAAATAATGTACAACTTCATTAAACTTGCAGACACCAATTCCCAGTTTAAAAATTGAGTGCTTACAGATCGTTTTCAAAGAAGAGCTCATTGGTTCAAATCAATTCCAAAGAATGATCCACTTCACTATGAGATTACAGCAACCTGCTCTTCACCAAGATTGCTGCTCAAGGTACGAATCTCAGCAAGCCAGTCTTTAATGTCAGTCTCTTTCACTTACCAATCACTCTGCCTCCCCACCCTTCACAGTATTGAAGTTATACACTCCCAAAACGATGTGCAAGCATATATATTTCAAATGTTTCTTTGGTTCACCTTATAATGAAACTGTGCGAGAACCTTGGCCAAAAGTGGTTCCATTACAAAAACAACAAAAAAGATGATTTTAAAGGCTTTTCACTGTAACATTCAGGCTGTGAGCCACCTCTAAATTTTGTTGTGTTTGTTTTTTGTCAAAAGCACCTAAAATGATTAAAGATTTTTCAGGTTTCATTTTCCATTTTGATTCAAACTGACTTCAAAGTCTTTCCACACATCATATCACTGAAAATAGCTTGAATCAGCCAAAATCAAATCAAATACAGACTGCTAAATCACTGATGCAAAATTTACAACAGAGACGGAATGTTCACAGGTGGCTGAGGCAAACAATAACTTTGTCAAACAGACCACCTCTTTGTTGTAAAAAAACCCCAACATTTCTTTACCCCCGGAATCTTCGCTCTTTACTTTCGTTCCTTTCTTAATTTTTTCCCCCTCATGTCTTTAAACATTAACGTTTATCAACTTAACCCCACAGCACTACAAATGAATGTGACCAATGCAAGTCTTCAAAGTCATTCCTTTTCAAGCTGTTTTCTGCCACACCTTCTAGCAAAATTAGTTTTGAACAGTGTCACAGAGGTTAGTAATAAATAGACCACAGTTCCTTTCAACCTGTAGGAGTCAAAGTCACAAAAAATCTTTGATGGAAAGTGAGGTTAACAAATTCCTCTGATCAAAGTCACAAAAATCTTTGATGGAAAATGAAGTTAACAAAGTCCTCTGATCAAAGTCACAAAAATCTTTGATGGAAAGTGAAGTTAACAAATTCCACTGATCACGTACCAGGATCAGGGAAAGGGAAGGTGAGAGCGGAGTGGTGACGAGCGGTGTAGAGGGATAAGTAGACTGTAATTCAATATCACCATGTGTTAAAAACTGGGAGTAGAATCCTGGAGGTCAACCATGGACAAGGCAAGTACTTCGCATAACACTAGGTTCCAAATGAATAGCATTGGCTCACGATGGTAAGTCTCCCATTTTTTGTTTTTTTCTGACCGTTGAGGCCTTTCATGATCCCTATCCCACCCCCGTCCTCTCCCCCTCTCCTTCCCAACCACCCCACCTCCCCCCTCCAATACATATTGTTGGTCACTAATCACCACTTTCACCCACCCTTCTTGATCTTTGTGCTCAATCTCGATTTTGACCATTGTGAAGTATTATCACTTGACTAGAAAATCAGATGAAAAAAAAAATCACGATGACATTCATCATACATGAATCATCTTTTTATCTGACTGAAGAGGGAGAGAGCACATGTTTCAGACAGAGAGAGAGAGAGAGAGAGAGAGAGAGAGAGAGAGAGACAAAGGTAGTGATAAACTGAGGGGGGGTACAGAGAAAGAGCGAGAGATACAGAGAAACAGGAGGGGTACGAGGGAGAGAGAATACAGAGGAAAGATAGAGAGAGTGAGAGACAGAGAAAGGTAGTGATATTTTCTGAGGGGGAGAGAAATGCAGAGAGAGCGAGAGATACAGAGAAACAGGAGGGGTGGGGCAGGAGAGAGATATACAGAGGGAAAGATAGAGAGAGAGAGAGAGAGAGAGAAAGGTAGTGATACTTACAGAGAGGGAGAGAAATACAGAGAGAGAAAGAGAGAGTGACAGACTGACAAAGGAAGAGAGATGAAAGAGCATGCAAAACAGAGAAGCTTTTTTCTTTCTTTGAAATGTGATGGTAAGCTACAGCATGCAGCATTGCCATGAGTGGAGAACATGAACGCTGCTATGAACACAGGAAGAGGTGATACGCTTCCACACTGTTACATCAACAAGCCACAGATCAGAATACACTACAGCACCATGTTACACCAACATGGCATACATGATGATAGGCTTCAAGTCATGTTATATCATCATCATGCCATACATAAACATCCATATTGTTGAGTTAGTCAACTGATGTTTAATCTAGTCTGCAAACAAAGCTATTCAAGCCTTACTGGTTGTCTCACCTCACATGTAGCTTAGTCTACAAACGAAAGAACCATATAATCCTCATGTATTATTCTACCTGATGTTTGACATGACAAAGGCAACAGACCACCTTCTGGTTGAAGACAGAGACCATTTTGCCACCTCATTCTCATCTTCTTGAACAAATGCCGGAGGCTGCATCAATCATGTTGGATGAAATTACAGTCAAGGAAATGTATCTTGCTTTCACTGTTTCCAACAGTTTTTCACAAGATTTTGTTAACTGTGAAAAAAAAAAAAAAAATTATCTGTTATCATCCTAAAAAAAAAAAAACCATCACAGATAATCACCAAGAAAAACAAAAATCAAGTGAGCTGACAAATCAGAATAGAATCTGAATACTCACGTGCGTGCATGCGTGCATGTGTGCAAATGTTTACTTTGGAGGGATTTTCCTCTATTTTTCCTTTGTTGTTGTTGTTGTTGTTCTCGTTATTGTGTCCATCTGTGTGTGTGTGTGTGGGTCTCCCCCCCCTGTCAAGCATAAAAACAACACGCCACAGCTCATTTAGACCAGTTCTTCAGTGAAAAAATTGTACATAAAAAATCTCACTAGGGGTTCACATTTTAACGGAAAACAGCTACACTGATTCAGTCCTTTATGTGAGAGAGAGGAATGCAGGAAAATAGTGCAATTTGTCTACTCTATTGTTGCAACATATTGACAATAAACCTGGGCAGATCTCCCCTGAGTGAATCAATGCCAAAGTGCAATGTGAAGTTTGCGCGGGCGCATGCACACGCTCATATGCATGCTTCCATGCATGTGTGCTTGTCATCAGAGTGTGTTGGTGTGTGTGCGTATGTTTTCTAAAATAAGATGCAGCCAGCAACAACTTCACTGTTCATTTTTTCTTCTTTTTTTTTTCCCAAAGCAAGCTCTCAGACCATACAGCACACAGTACCTCTACGTATCATCTGATCCATAACACCAGCAGCCAGTCTAGGCTGTAAATGCCAGTGAGAGAAACAGAAAGACAGAGAGAGAGAGAGAGGGTGGGGGGGGGGGAGAAGGTGGGGATGGGTTTGGGTGGGAAATTGAGACATAAAAACAGAAAAAAAAGAAAAAAGAGAGACTAATAGAAAGAGAGGGACAGACTGTGAGAGAGAGAGCAGTGGACATTTTCAATGTTATGAGAAAATCAGTCGGTGACAAACACCCGATATAGTGGAAGATGAAGCCTCAACTGCCATGTGTGTCTTCCTGGTACTCTTGCACATTTGACACCACAGACATGTATATCAAGCCTTAATTTTTCACCATCCATTTAAGAGAAACACACAATTAACAGCCAAACAACCCCCCCCCCCCCTACCCCCCTCCTCCCCACACACACAAACCAACTAAACAGTCAGACAGACATTATTCTAATCTTCTATGTACAGAAGGGCAGTGGCTGTTTGCCTTTCGGCAGCAGCCCACTGGAATATATCTACACACACACACACACACTAACCACATCAAAAAAACCAACCACAGATGTGAAATCATGCAGTTAACTTCAGCTCCTCCTCAACTTCACATGTCACTGACACTTTAAAATAAGATCAACCTTATTCACTCAGCCTTGCAATCTTGGCTCTTCTTAATTTCATAAATTTGCTAATATCAGCCAAAATCAGAAAAGAGAGCAGCACTGTCATCACTAGCCTAGTCTCTTGAGTAATTATCTATACTCATTCACTTGTTTCCTTATATTGTGTCCCGAGCGTAGATTGTTGATATCAGGTTCCTGACTATTCTGTAATTGTCCCACATCTCCAATTTTGATAAAGTCAGATTTATTTATGGACACTACATCTCTGTAAGCATTTCCTTTTTGTCTTCTATGGTACGAAACAGACATGCACATATCTAGACTTGCATATGTGCGAGACAAAGTTGACTTGAATTTTTTTTTTTTTCCTCCTTCAAAAGAAAAATCAAACACTAGCCCCCCCTAGCGCCCCCCCCCCCCCCCCCCCCCCCCCCCCCACCCCCACACACACACACACATACACACAGAGACCCAGGAGTTACCAAAACCTACCCAAACAGTCTCTGCCACTACCTCTTTTTTTCCTCTACAGAAAGGACTACACAGACAGACAGATTACCACTTTGCTGATCAGAACCTTCACATTTCTTCAAGCCTCAGAGAGACGGAAAACAGTCACCTCGGTAAAACGTCTTTCAGCCAAGACCTGTGACAAACAAGCCCCAGTCAATCACTCTCTCTCTCTCTCTCCAGGGCAGGTCAGGATACACTGCTGGGCACATGACTCCATGGACGCTTTGACAGTGGAGTGAGGCTATCAACCATGTCTATACTTATCAGGATCACTTTTCAAATAAAAAACGGTGGCCAACAACCAGCAACATTTCAAGGGGACTTGTGAATGGCTGAAGTAGTTCCGTGATAATGCTGACAGGTCAGTTGTCTGCACATGCCTGACAGGCGCAACACATGAGACCCCTGACAACTGGGACACTTACATGCAGTACTTGATCGTAGTAATGACAGTCTCGTTAAATTTTGTTCCATACAAAACTATCAATGCCGGAACGCTTTACAATTTGAAGGAAAGTTACACAGGCAATTCACCGTTATTGAACTCTGCTCTCTGTTGGTGTTGTGGTGGTTCTGAGATGATGCAATGGGTGGAGTGATGGGAAGGAGAAACAGAGTGGGGAGGGAGGGAGAAAGACAGGGCAGAGGGAGGGAGAAGGGGACGGAGGGAAAGGAAGGAGAGAGAGAGAGAGCATGTCACAGGACAGGGGGTAGTCCTATCTGATGGCCAGTAGCCAGAAAAGAGAAGAGACTCAGAGAAGTAAAGTTACTTCCATGATCCTTTCCCTTAGTTCTGTGGACTGTGGAGTGCTTGAATGAGACAACACATCAAAAGTCCTGTGTGCAGCATTGACTCAGGGCATGTTCAAAACAAACAAACAAACAAAAAAAAAGCTAAAAAGATCACCATTTCATGGCAACAATACGGATGTATTTTGATTGATCTTGTAGAAAAAGCAACTCTGTCATGTGAACTTAAGTATGCGCACAAAACATCACTCACTCTGGACAAGTTACAAGATGTCTCGTAACAAGAAGGGCCACAACACCATCGGACTTACGAGATGACTCGGAACGGCCCAAATCCTTTGACAAATCCAACTATTTTATGTTCATTTGTCATGTACAACTAATTTCAGAATGAGGAATGACACTATGCTTGGGATCATTATTTCTGCTGTGTGTGTTCAGAGAAGTGAAGTTACCTGCTTTCCTTCATGGCAGCCCTGGCTTCCAACCCAGGCTGTAAGCTTCAGCTTGTTTTGGCAACTGAGCGAGAAATTAGCTGAAGAAAAAAAAACCCCACTGTTTTGAACATATTGAACAAAAAAGAAAAAAAAAAAAAAAAAAAAAATCAAATTCATGAATAAAAACTTACAACAGATTTTTAGATCACTGTATTAGCAGACTTCAAATCTGCTCACAGATCACATTTTTCTGTTTCCTCTCTAAAAACAATACCATTTAATAAAAAAAAAATCAATATAGCAAAACTGACACATGAACTTTATATATAACCTGACCTAACTGACAAAAAAAACTAATCGTAACTAGTTCTTCTGTTGCTTCACAAATGAACACACATTTCATTGTGATATAAAGAAAAAAACATAAAAAAACATAAAAAGAAACCTAAAACTCAATTGTTTTTTTTTTTTCCGAAAGTAAACATATTTGAACTGGAAATTGGCAAAACCTAAAGATGTGTAACATAAAACACAGAGAAAACATCTGAATTTGCTCAGCAGTTCTGTGAACTGCAGTTGGAAATGGTTCTGTGGCAGTTCTGTAACATCCAGCCAAGCTTCAACCAGTTTATGTCAACCGATGACGAATCACAAAGAAACACCAATCAACTCAGGTTTGTATTCTGTAAACAGTTTTTCCTACAAGGGTGGCAGATCAGAAGCCTTACAAATCAGTTTACAAGTATTTCTTTTTTTCTTTTAAATGTGACACTGATCAACACTACAAGTTTCTGACAAGAGCACCAATACCCCACTCTACCATGCCCTGACACTACTCCTCTCAAATCTGTTGCGGAGAACCATGACTTCGACAGCAGGTGGACCATCCTTTTGAACAGTCAGCTGCACGAGTTCATTCCGTCTTCTCTGTTGCAGGTCAATGTAATCACTTAATTACGTTCCTGAAGATAACGAGGTCATGTCACAGCTGGGATAGTCTGAGTGGAAACAGGAACGAAGAATCTGGAAAATTCAGTGCAATCCTTTCAGAGATTCAAGTATCGGGGTTCGAACAATTTCTGGGAGTCTTCCTGCCTAAAATCCATGTCCACTCTACAGATAATTATGTATGATTCTATTCATCAACTGTGCAAGAGCTGCAGTACGATTTTTATCCACTGGTTAAAAGGGGGCTGGGAACAGAATGGATGGGTGGGGAGAGGTGGGGACAGGGGAGAAGTGGTACTGTTTGGATGGGTGGTTGTGAGACTGTGTCAGCAAAAACAGTGTAAGTGGAGGGCAAGACCTTAGGGAACACACACATAAAACATCTGAAGTGAAAGTAGATGAAAAAAAAAAAAGCAAACTGAAAACAGCAACCTATGAAAACATACATTATGATGCTAATACCCTCCCTTGATCAAGTATACTCTGCATCTTCCCACAGGATACTGGCCGTATGGGCTGTGAATTGTCAGTGGCTCACTCTCTCAAGGATGCAGGAAGATGAAGGTGGTACCCATCCCTCCCCTTCCACTGCTTAACCTTTCCTGAACTGAATTAGGTACCCATGTACCTCTGGATGAACAGAGGGGGTTTTCACGACCCTAAAATCTGACTCTGTCAATAGTTTAAATTCAAGATTATCTGCACAGGCAATTGCTCTAGCCATATGACTACTGCTTCCTTTTGTTACTAATTTACCTCAACTAGAATTTTACATTAAAAAAAAAAATCCAGATTAGTTATCGGGATCTTCACAGTATGTGAAGCCTATCCCAAACTAAAGGTTTTCAAGGTTAATGCCTTTTCCCCCTCACCTTAACCTTTCTTGCTCCGAAACTGAAACTGAAAATTATATCTACATATATGTAATTTTTTTATCAATACTTTTAAAAGTATGCCAGAAACTGAAAACGGAGAGCAAGAACGAGAAAGAGAAAGAGAGACAGAGAGAGAGTGAGAGAGAGAATCAGAGAAGGGTAAAGGGTAGAAAAACAATTTACATAAGCAGTATACTGGGCAGGATGACGACAAAGTAGGGTGAGATAACACTGGCCCAAACGTTGAAAATGTCATGTTTGCTATCAAGCAATAAATATGGTCGGGAAAAAAAAAAACAAACAAAAAAAAAACAGCAGCAGCATAGCACTAATTGCGGAGGAGGCAGCAAAAGATTTTAAAAATACAGTCATGTTGTTGCGGTTTGCATCCCAGCCAAACACAAAGTTAGTGGGGTGTCATGCTCACCAAAAAAAATGTGAGGTACAGCACACTTCTTAGGCGAGAGTCATCTACATGCAACGAAGGTTGGCCTCGCCTTGCAGTGTAAGCAGTCCCACACCCAATCTTGGAGTCTTGCCTCCTTTTCATCAGGTCATGGACTCACTCTGAGTTCGACCTTACTTTCAGGAGGAAGACTTGTTCTGACAGGCGCATGGTGATGCCCAACACAAGGCAGGATTGGCAACGCGACAATTTGATGTAGGCTTCAGGCAGTAGCCTGTGTCAAAACAGTCAACACAGCTTTCTATTCCTGAGGCCACATGGTTCCCAAGCTCTGTTGCGTACCAGCTACAGAGCAAATCAGGTTAAGTCTTAACTCAGAGTGTCCTATAGCTGCTGACAGTATCAATGGAAGTCAATCTAGCAGAGAGGTCATGGGCCGCAGTGTTGTGGAGGGGAACGGAGAGAATTCACAATCACACTCTAACATGGGCTTCATTTCTGTGTGTGTATATATGAACTTGTGTGTGAATGCATGTGTGCATGCGTGTGGTCAGTACAACCTACGGTACAGTTAATCTGACAGTAACTCCGTTCACTCCGTTTCACTCGATCAGTAAGTGTGTGCATGCGCTTGTGTGTGTGCGTCTTCTGGAATCTCCCCCTTGAGAAAGAAAACACAGTTCCTGTTTTCTCCTCACATTTAGATGGTAAAAGCAGCAGGATGCAATGGAGTTACATGGTGTTAGTCCTACTGATGCACACAACCTGAGACAACTATCAGGTGAATACCCAATGTACCACCAACATTTCACCGGCAGAAACTTTCACATCATGTATACCTGACACTAGTCGGTAGCGATGCGAAGATGCACAAGGTGATGATTTTCCCTCCCCACCCCTCCTCATCACCACCACTTTCACTGCACTTCTAAACTTAAAGAGTGTGCCACACCTTTTCTCCCAGCATTGGTGTCCTCCTTCCCTTGTCTTCTCTAGATAAGGAAAAGCTTCTACCAAGATGGGGAAAACCTATTTCTATACACACACAAGCACACACACACATGCTTGCACACGTAAACACACACACTCTTTAAAGTGGGGCTCAGGGTGTGGGATGGTGGTGTGACTAGGAGCAAGGACAGGATGGAAGGGGCAAGTTACTCTAAACATGGAGTCCATGTAATACTAGCGGTCCAACTGCTACACTGTCACCAGAAAAATAATTTACTGCAATTCTTAAGTTTTTTTTTTAAATGAAAAAAAAACCCCAAAGAATTGCAATAAATCACTTTTCTTTTTTTTCTTGTCCCACAAATTGTACAAACTATATAAAGTCTGAAGAATGAAACTTCAAAATAGGACCACAGGAAGATAAAATCTATGTCCAACAATTTTGTTACCCTATTTAAATTTCAAGTTAAATAAATGTCTAGCAATTTGTTACCCCCCATTTTAAATTTCAAGTTTATAAAGGGACAAAAACAACAACCACAACAACAACTACAAAACATATTTTACTGATTGCTGACAACACACTCATCAATCCATGTTAATACTTTTAAAACTAAAGGAATGTAGGAGGAAAAATAATCGGTGGTGGAGCCTGTATCTGTTGTACAACTGTCATGTGCCAGGCAAAGCTAGGTACATGATGACTACATCACAGATGATGAAAGTCATGTCTTCGCAAAATCTGTTTGAACCTCCACCTCCACCATGACAATTTCGGACTATGAAATAGAAAACTGACCGATATAGAAAAAGTTCAACCCCCAATTAAATTTATTTTATCTGAACTGCAGCTCTTGTCACAGATGATATCTGGTAAAATGAAGAGAGAGAGAGACAGACAGAGAGAGAGAAAAGAGAGAGAGAGAGACAGAGAGAGAGATGAGATAGACAGAGAGAGTGAAAGAGGAGGCTGTATGATGGAGTGTGTATGCACATACATTGTGTGCCCCTTCATGTATCTGTGAGCACATTCTGTGTGTGTTCTGGTTTTGTCCCAGTGCTATGTGTATGTGCTTTTTAGGACAAAGGAGGGAGGGGGTGAGAATGGGGGTGGAGTGCATGAATTCACACACGCGTATGTGCCTGTAAAGATTTATTCTAAAGTGAAATCTGTGTGCTACGCTGACAATAACGCTCAACGGCTTTAAATATTGTTTTTGGTTATACGCCCGGTGGGCACTCCCTTCTTGGTCGGCTGGGGGGACAGTCATGGTGCGAGGAGAGGGGAGCGAGTGACCGCTATCTGTGCGGAGCGCCGACCATGCTGTACCCTGGTGATCTGCTGGCATCAGATGGGGTTTTGTGTAGTAATTGAGAACAGAGGAGAACCTGAAGGAGGGCCACGTTCAGGGAGTTCGAGTAACTAGCAGGTCTTACCGTCATGGTGGCTATCCTTTTGCTAGACTGACAGACCTTTACTGTTGGTGCGTCCTTGTTTTTGTTCGATCACGATTGCACGTTCCGCCCACGACGCGCCCGGCGAAAGAAAAGGAAAAAGTGGCACGAGGAGCGAAGGGAAAAGGAGAGGGGGGTATGTGGAATTCAGGCGTCAGGCTGGCGCGGTTGTGCGGCGGCAAGGGTATGAGCGGTGAGTGAAGGAGAGGTGGGGACCGGGCATTAAGATGACCAGAGTTTCAGAGAAACAGAAGTGAGAACACGTTTTTGAAGACCAGATGCTTCAGGAGCATTAACACGGTGGCAAGGAGAGAAACTGCCGATTTGGTGAACGAATACCTAGGCGAGAACCGACAGGCGCGCGCTGGGACGGACGCGACCACAGTCAGTGAGAGGCGACGGTAGAGCTTGCAGGAGGAGTGATTGACGCACCTACAGAGGAAATTGATGGGAGGGCGGCGGAGCGGTGGTAGGTGTAGAGTATGGAGAGAGGAGGGGTAGCGGCCGAGAACGCAGTTCGCTAGCGGAGGGCGCAGCGTTCCAGTTCCGGCCCCTCAGAAGAGCGGGGAAGAGGGCGACGAGTTGCTTCTTATCGACGGGATCGGGCCGCAGGTGACACATGAGGAATTCGTCCCTGTACTGGCTATTAAAAAGCGACACGGAAAGAGGTAAGTTACAGTCAGAATCGGGATAAGTCTGGAGGCAAGACAGGCCGTTTTGCAGTTGGGTATCATTAGACTTGATGACTTCCTTCAGATCTCTTGCAGGCGGTGTTGAGGCTAATTGGTGTGTTCGTAGCAGTGGAGTATCTATAGCTATTCTTTATATATATATATAGATAGTATATATTGATATATATATATTATAGTATAGTCTGTGTGGTGTGTGTATGATATAGATATAGATATATGCCGTGTAGAATATATGTATATAGTATAGTATTGTGTTGTGAGTGGAAGATATAGTATAAATGTGTGTGTGAGGGACGGTGTGGGTAGTGAAGATATATATCGATCTATCTTGACACACAGAAGGGATAGAGACATAATATGAGAGACGGATATCAGAGATATAGGGAGGGAGACACTAGATATAGGAGTATATAGATCGGAATGGATGAGGATAGATAGGATTTGTGAGCTGTGTGCCTCTGGAGTCAGGGATGGAAGAAAGGTAAAAATCGAAAAGGTGATTGGCAAAAAAGAACGAGACGCAGCGGGAAGCAGACCGAGATGTGTAGAGGTAGCGCACGATGAGCGAAAGTGAGACCGAGCAGTCTTTGGGGAGGCAACGATTAGCGTACTGCCTGGTTGGGTCGACTAGATCAAGACCCAGAACAAGAAGATAAGTGCGACATGGTTACGTGGGTGTTTCATTTTCGATGGGGGGATGGACGGAGCGGATTACAGAAAGAAAGGGAGCAGCCAGCAGAGCTTTCCAGGCTAGTGCGGGCCAAAAGACCAGACCCAATTCAGCTGTAAAATACGTTGGCGTGGCAGGACGGGGACGGATCAGCCGGTGTCACAAGAACGGGACTGCGGGCGGATCGGAGGGTTGGGGGAGGCGACGCTGGCCGGGGGGCAGGCGATGAATGTGGGCGCGATGGAGCGCAGGAGAGATGAGCTCCGACCTGGGCACGGCGGTGGCATTGTTGGCGGAGGTGTGAGCGAGCCGATGCTCGCAGAAGTGCGGGCGATTTCCTGCTAGCAGGAGTTGTAACGCTCCTCTAGGAGTCCAATTGTCCGCTGTGCCCGGCGCGGGGGGGGGCGATATGCAAACACAGAGCCACGTGGGACACATGAGCGTCGAGCTCCCATTCTATGCTGTGGGAAAGGCTTTGGGGGAGAGAGAGGGGTAGGATGACAGAGTGGGGGAGAGAGAGAGTGAGAGAGGCGACAGAGGAGAGGGGGAGAGAGGGGGCAGGAGGCGGTGTATGCATATGTACGAATAGAGATAGACAGTGCTCTGGTTTATGAGATGAATGAAGAGAGGACAGAGGAGGGCATACTGATTTGTGGTGTGTGTTGTGAGTGCTGGTGGTGATGCGGCGAGAGGCAGAAAGGCGAGAGAGAGAGCGCGGTGACTAGAGCGTACAGTAAATTTTGTGATGTAGCGACAGGAATCTAACAAGATACAGCGCGAGAATGCTCAAAATCTTTAAAAAGAAATTACTTCAGTTTTCGGAAACCCCCCACACTCTACATGTAAAAAATCACAGTTATTTCTAACACATGACGCACAAAAGTTTCTTTTTTTCAATGACAATGAAAACACTGGCTTAGCGTGATGCAGAGAATACCCAGCACCTGCTTAGTAGAGGCCGCTGCTCCACTCTTTTCGCTCTAACAACACACACCCAACTGGAGGGGAAGCAGGTGAGTGTGAGCAAACCACACATGTACAGAGTGTGATGAGTCCAACTGGAGGGAGGAGGGGGGCCAGGTGTGATGCACTGGGAGGGGTTGTATCATTCTACCCTGGGACGCTTCATTGCCTAGAGAGCCATCATGCGCATTCCACGATCCTGGAAGACACAGGAGGGGGTGAGGGCTGTGTTCCGAGGAAGGATTGGTTCGAGCAGCCTGAGTTCCTGCGCACTGTTATATTGCCTGGAAGAATCATCGGGGGGAGGGGATGAGAGGAGCGCTGGTTCTAGCCCTGGTTTCGGTGTGTGTGTGAGATGAGGGCGAGGCGGCGAGGGGAGGAAGAGGGTTGGTCAGACTCTCACCAGCAGCACGCTGTATGGCCCTGCCTTCATGAGAATAGGACATTTCTGAGGTGATTCATGAGCAAGCTGAGGGCGTTTGAACACCATGGGGACCATGGGGACAAATATACAGGAAAAAAAAAGACAAAGAAACAAGTAATGAAGGGATAATTTTGACTGCAGTGCTGTGAGCGGGCTCTTGGCCCAGTGGCGACCACCAGAGAGATCGGCTGTCGAGAAACGCGACGGAGTTCTGTTTGGCGAGAGGAGAAAACCACACAGCCAGACAATTTGGTAGCGATGCGGCCACGTTTCTGGGAGGTTGTGGGTGAGAGAGTAGGGGGGCTTTGACAGACTTTCACCTCAAGTGCTGATGTCGAGACGAGAACGAGCAGGTGACAATGCCTTGATTCCCTTGACAGAGTTCATTCTTAAAGAACGATTTCATGAACAGTGCCACTTCTGTGGGACAGTGTTACATCGGGATGCAGGGAGACATTCGAGTGACAATGTAATTCATGCTGAAAAACGACAGGAGGTTTACGGTGAACACGAGTTGTGGTAGAGCGGGGGATTGTCGTTGTGGTGGTTACGATGTTAACGTGTAGCAATCCGAATCGGCTCTGCAATCATTCAAGAAAAGACAACATGAAAGAAACGGTACCGATGAAGGCTGAGAAGGAGAAAGAAAAGGACAAGCCCAGAGGGAGAAAGATATGATAACATACCTTAGCTGCAGCACGAAAACTGTACAGGCTTTTTGGGGCGGGCGGGGGCCAGGTCACATAGACAACCGACGGTCAGCGGGGAAAATCAGCATTCAGCAGAAAAGAAAAACGGAAAACAAGAAGACCACCATCAATGCTTGTTAGACTGTTACAACTGGCAAAACCGTTTTAAAGCCACCCAGAGCGGGAGCCCGGCAGCAAGGGAGCAGAGAAAAATTAGACAAAGACACAATTAATTCGCAGATGGACAGGCCAGAGTTGTTTGGGATCAGGCCGTGATCCGATGAAGACATCTGGAGAAAGAGAAGTACCAGATGTGTTAAGCCTGCTGCTGGCCAAACACTGAGGAACCCGGATAGCAGATTCTGCCTTAGCAATGGATTTGCGCATGTAGAAGAAACGAACACGGCGGCCCCTGATGTTCTGCAGGATCGATTGAGGACTGGGGCGTGGGCTTTCGCATCGGGCATACGCATACGACGTGAAAGTGTCACATTATGCTCCGAAGTAGTTGAATGACGCGCCCTAGACTCCTACCCCTGACTTAGTTGCTGTGATTGCGAGGAATGACCAAAATGAGATCCACGTCAAGAAAGTCTGTAAGCAGACTCTAGTCAGTGGGGGTTCCACCTGGTCTCTGAGGTTTAGATGTGGGTGTGCGATTGGCGCAAATCTTGGATGAGGGCTAACCGGATCATCGAGCGGTGGTACAGCAAACAGTGGACTGAAAGGAGTTCGTGCCGCTTGGCACCGCGTCAGCCAGCAAGGAGGAGGCTGACGGGCAGAGCAGTTTTTTGACCTTGTTCTGCTGGTTGGTTCAGTGCAGCTATTGCAGGAGTGGGAGAGCATAAAAAAATCGATACACGTTAATAAAAATGATCCGAAGAGAGGAGGAAATAGGCTCTTAAACTAGTCGTGGGGGCTGTGTGTAGCGAGTTGGTAGAAAAAACAACGAGCATTTCAGTGGCTTATCATGAACTTGGGACCCAGGGAGCTTTGGAAGACAAAGAAACTGAGGAATACTTACTGTGCCAGAGAGAAGAAAATGTCGGGTCAGGCGAATGGGGTGTGGGTAGCGGGCGATTTTAGCGATTTTCTCGCTCAATGAGAAGCGCTTGACAATTATATTAACAAGAGTGGGAATGCGGGAGTGAGGGGAGACGATTAAGGATAGGAAAAAGAACTATGAAAGAGAACGAGAAAAGAAGAAGGGAGGAAGGAAGAGAAAGAGAAAAGTGAATGTTTGTGATTAAGATGCAGTCCATCCCTTCAGTATTCTGATTGACGGATGTAAAAGAAACTGGGAACAGTAATGTAAACAATAGGCACAGTAGAACTTTCTACTTGTCAGACAGTTGTTGAAATGCACAGGTGGTTTTATACACACTGGAGAAAGTAATGATTCGAGAAGACAGTACTATGTGCGGGAGATTGTTGAGGTTGTTGATTTCGCTGTGGAAAGACCTTAACAACAACACGTGTGATTCAGTTGGTAGTTAGCTACTCGTAAAAAGAAGTTAAAAAGTGCTCTAATAGCTAATAGGTACACGGGATAAACATGCGTCGAGGGCGAGGGGCGAGAGGGAGATGAGCATGAGGGCTGTGGGGGAGGCGTTGCTGGCGGGGCAGGGGACGACTGGCTGGATGTCTGTGGCCGGCTATCTTGGCTGGAGGATGAGTATTGAAGATGGCAGTGCCAGATTGATCCCTGCTGGAGTTGATGGATGTGATGTTGCTGAGGAGGGATGGGGGAGTCCGACACGGCGGGACTGAAACGAAACGAATGGTTCAGTCTATGGTCTTGGGAATTGGGTGGTAGAGAGCTTTGTATGGGGGCAGGATGGACAGGAGTTGGAGCGTACAGTCACAGTAGCAAGAAGTATTGCCAAATGATGAGGGTTAGGACGAGGGGTAGGGTTCAATGGTTGTATTTTTCCTCTTGCCTGTTCACTCTTGCCATTCCACCTGCTTGTCCAGATGCCGCTTGGTATAAAGTTTACCAGAGCCGGATTTCATCCCATAATCACCGTTCTGCATCCTATAAGTATCGTCAGTACGCATCATCATAATCTCTGTGTTGGCAGAGGCACTGGAGAGGGATGGGCAGGCGATAGTAGCTTGCACTGTCACAGTAAAAGTGTTGTGAGGTTTGGGGTGATGGTTCAATGGTATGTTTTCAACTTCGTGTTACTGTGCATTGCACCTGTTTCCAGAGTGCCCTTGGAAGTAGTAAAGTCACCATCACCATCCTCTCCTCAGACTGGTGCATCCGAGCACACGTCTCGAATCATCAGTCACTATGGTTGTCACAGGACGAAGTGAGGGATGCCTGCGACGGAGTATATTGCACTTGTGCACGAGGTAAATTTGTTGGGACCGGGAGTCCAGTACTTAACAGCAACTTAGACAGCTCGGTCCAGCAGATTTCGAAGCTAAGAATCTGCAACGAGAGAGTGGGTGGAGGGAGGAGTGGGAGGGGGAGAGCAGGGGGGCGCCCACCCTGCCGAACTGCAGCAAGGTATAGAGAAGCACACGATCTTGGACAGGGAGTATGTCATGGCTGGCTATTTATGGGTTATTTAAGCTGGCATTCATGCAACAGCTAGTGCGCGGACTTTTTGGACAAGGGTGGATTTTCAGTGATCTGCAGAGTCGTAAAGGCTTACATCCTGACGATTCCGTTCTGAATGAGATTCCTTGCATGGGAGAGATATGAGGGATAAAAGCATGTTTTCTGGACCCTTGGGATATTTACCTTGAGAACACAAGAAGACAGGTTATCATTGGTGCAGAGCTCTCACAATATGGAGGACGAGTTACCACTGGCAGGTTTTCATGGATTTGAAAGGATCTTGGAGCGACTGTGTGGAAGCCAAATTCTGTGTTAAAGAACTAGACTAGTATTGTCACAATGTTGGTGCCACCTTTCTGAAAAAAGAAAGCAACAACCACAAAAAAAAACATCTCTGCCAAAGAACAGGCCTATGGGACACTGAACGGTGGACCATTTGTATTTGGTTCCGTGCCGTTCAGCAGTGGAATTTTTTTTGTTCTGTTTGTTGTCCAAAACGTTAAGTAGTCATGTGCCGCCACTTTCTCTAGGAGGGACTGGGCTGATTTTGTGCCTCGAGCAGTCGTGATCATTGCATTTCTGGGTGAGCTGGTGGGCGGAGCCCTTGAAAACCTGCTGTGAACAGGACCCAGATCACACGTGGCTGATGTCAAGCACGAATGAAAGGCAGGACTGTAAGGAAAAAGAGGGAGGCCTCCAAACAGTATGAAAGTAGTATTAAGGTCAGTTATAGAGGTCCTAAAAGGCAGGTTTCTCCTTTTTCTTCATCCAGGTTGAACACAAAGCGGCACATACAGATAAGACAAGACGATGTTTATTCAGGGAGGAAATATGGACATGATTTTTTTTGTCCTGGACCTCCGAGCAGAAAATTAAATCTTCATAGTAGAATCTTATAGAGATAGTGTGCCTAGGTAATGCATACGGATTTCCATCGAGGATCACTTAAGATTGGAAGATGTTCGGGCTGCGAATGAACAAAAACAGAGGAGACGTGAGTAAACACAAAGAACCCCTTTCATGGAGTGGAGTGAAGAAGTCATACAGGCTTGAGAACATTGAGTCCACAGTAAGTGTTCCCAGCCCGAAAGGAGGGAATCTGGATGTGTCATCGCTTGTGCACACCTGTTTCAGATGGGAAGACGCAGCGGGGATGATATGGCACCACAGAGAAAACAAATGAGTGAGTCATCCAATCCTTTCAAGCGACGGGAGGGCAGAGTCAAGTATGCTCTTCTCAACAACATGCCGCACGATAGAGGGAGGAGAATGCGGTAGAGAGCAAGTTGATCAGGAGCCAAAGACCGTGGAAGCGATGGAGGCTGTTTGGTTGAAGATCGACTGAGGCATGACGCGACAGGAGAGCTGAAGCAGAGACTGGAACTGTGTGGGAGCAGGGCACATTCCGTGTCTCCCTTCTCTGGGCGCAAAAGGTGGGATGCTCCCGGGACAGCAGGTTACGTCCTGAAATCAGCGGCTTGAAGCACCGAAAATACGGACGACAGAAAGAGAAAAAATGGGGTTGAGGGCAGAAGCGGAGTGAGGGCAGGGCAGAGGAGAATGTCATTACTAGCAGATGAGTGTCATGGACTTCCCTACATCACATCATATACACAAGTAGGAAAAAACTCTTGCAATGTAAGTGGGGTCGCTGATGGCCTTGAAGAGGGCGAGGGCTGCTGTCAGCTAACAAAACACTGTACTCACAAAACAGATTCGCCAACCGAAGTTTGCAATCACTTTGTAGTGTTTGACAAGAAGGAGTTCCTGAGGCTGCTTTCTTGAAAAGCGCCAGAAAAGGTGTTTCTTCACTTTCAGGTCACAACACACAGACGGCCACTGGGAAGAAGACCAGCGGGTGGCTTAAACGGAGGTGTCCCGAGGATTCATGAGGAGGGCTTTACTACACACCAGGGGAGCCCAACTGTGGCGTCTGAGCTTTCAGGGAGGACCAGCCAAGGCTTCCTTCTGTCACTCAGAAGAGACGAGCGGAAAATCGCACGAAACGGAGGGATGACAATCGAGTGGACGCTAGAATCCTGTTAGTAGTCTTAAGCAAATGACTGGTGGAACCCAGCAAAGCTTAGTATGCTGACAGTACATGGGTTTAGACTGTGGGAAAAGGGAAATTCGATCCAGGCAAAAATCGAGATTTCCACATGTCAGGCATCACGGAGGGAGGGGTATGGTGAGGGGGGGTGGTCATCTCTCTCTCTGTCTGTGGCACAGCTCTGATTGTCTTCTGGACTCAGATGCCTGAAACAGTGCCATATAAACAAAGTGCTGCATCATCTGCGACTTTCTTCTTTTCTTTCTTTTGCTTTTAGTGACTAAAACAGATCCAAGCAACATTACTCGAAGACATGTAAGATGAGGTGTTCAGAAATGGTCATCTTCCAGCTGGATTGGATGGGAGGACGCGGATGGGCACCCGGGATCACTCCCATAGCTTACAAAAGTTTTCTTATGACCGTTGCAGAATGGCGATGCCGAGGGAGGTGAGGAGTGACGCGAGGGGGCCATCGTTGTTCGAACAGTCATTGCAGTTTTCCCTCGCAACTCGAATTTCCTATAAAGAATATGGAAACAGAAAAACAAGATCCCCAGCCTACACTTCTCACAACAGGCCGCTTTTAACCATCGATTTCTGCTTTGTGTAGCTGTCAGTCAACATGGGATTCCAACAGAACAGGAGTACAACACTAGAATGGGAGACAAGGAGTATGTAACTGGGCTGACCAGGAGGAGAGAAACCAGAAAAAAAAGAAAAAAAACACAGTGACGAGCCGCAGCCGAGTAGAATTTACAGAAACATGGGGACTTTTGGATGATACAAGAAAATCACAGTCTCAGGTATCTAAGTTCTTTTCCATCGGATGTTGATGCTCAAAAGGCGCAGAACTTTGTGGAGCGTGAAGGAGGCAGTCTTCTTGTTAAGTGCTAACAGCGGTGGAACCAGTAAGCGACTTGTGCTTATTCGCTCTTTTTTTTCTGCTGCCAAACAGCCTGCTGTCGCAGTTTCACATCAACTGTTTCTGAACCTGATGAGACAGAGAAGACAGTGTTTGAGCAGCGAGAGCACTTCCTTGAAAGTCAGAAGCGGAAAAGATCGTTTCCGTGTAAACGTCGAATTAAAATCGTGATGCTCTGATTTCTTACTTGTGGGAATTCAATCAAACTGAGCGAAGAATGAAACCGACTGGACTCAATGACTTCGGAGACTGAGGGTAACACTACACGCGGAGGGCTGAATAAAAGACACAACCAGCACAAAAAAAAGCAGAGGCTGTAACCAAACTGAGCCTCAGACAATGAGAGCAGGAAGACTGACGCCGACCACCCTCCCGTACTGCATCCTCCCCGTACTTCCTCACGCTGGCCTACCCCCCCCGCGACACCAACAGACGTTATCGATGCAAAAGAAATGCTGCTGCCAATCAGAGAACGCCACACAGAGGAAAACAGACGGAAAAAACACAAAACAAGTTACCCAGATAACACGACCCCACCAGGCTAAATTGGGAATCAATTTCAGTATTCACGGTGGCATGACATGCATGGGTTCTGTATCCTTCCACGAAGATTGTTGTGTGTAGTACTTTTTGTATGGTCTCCTTTACGATTACAGTATAAAGCGCAAAATGTAGACAGTTCAATGATCAACAGAGGTGAATTCAGCCCTTGCCCTCTCTGTCGAGCGGCCCCCAAAATATTTAAAAAGAAAAGGAGTACAGTGGGCGAGAAACAGATGTGAAGCGAAGATAAAAAAAATAGAGAAGACAAACCAGAGATAGATGGTGGTTGATCGAATTTTGGGCATAAAAAATAACGGGACTTCGAGTACTTAAGAAGGATGCAAAAGATATAGATCTGTATTTTCCAGACACCGTAAATTTCACCAGATAGGAAGTATCACCGAAGTAATTGCCTGTTCCAGAAGTATGGTGTACTGCTAAAAATTTCTTGCAAAAGGTCACTATGAAAACGGATGTTACCAATAATGCGGGAATTTCGAATGTGGCTTGCGGGGCTGCGAGGTGCTAGGGCAGCAGTGTATGGACCACGTCTACCGGGCTCCTGTGCACGAACGGGTCATGTCTGGCACAGATGGGTGCAGAAACCTTGATGACTAGGTTGCTGGGACGAGGTGGCGGAACACACCATCAGAAAGGAAAATGTTTGAGAATAGGGAGTTAGTAAGACAAAAAAAGACAGTTTATAAAGTCTTTGCAGACTTTTGGAGATTCTGATTCCTCTTATGTTCGTTATCATCTATAATTTAAACACTTTCCAGTTAAGAGACCCTAAATCAATCAATCAATTTGTAAGGATTAGAGTTACAAAAAAGCAAAGGACATGTGGGCTCTAGCATAGCAAGCAAAAATCATCAAAAGAAATGAACTGCTGCTTACATATGTAAAAACACCACACAAACATTGCAGTATATGCACCCAAACCACACCTGTATTCATGAAAGCAAGGGAGGGGGGAAAGGAAGGTGCGTGATGACATCAAGATTTGAAAAACTGAAACATTTATGTATTAAACAATGAAATGAAAAAATATAAGGTCCGGTTTACTTCTTTCCCGATCTGTATCCTTTGCATAGAGGAGAACGAACTTTAATAATTAATATGTTGTTACGCTTTGAAGTTTGAGTGTTCATAAACTGAACTGATACCCCCCTTTATCCTTGAACAATGTTGATGTAATCTGGTAATGGAATTCCAAAAGACGCCTCCTAAATTGATAGAGCAAGGCTTGTTTTACAAGACTGGATTTTTTGACACTGTTATATCTGTGTGCAAAGATTGATTTTAACGGTGCCTGTCTGTCTGGAGAAGCATAGCCCATTACATTATTTTTTGATTACCACTGTGACTGCTTTATTGTGCTGCAGTTCCATATGTAGTAGGATATCAGCGTAGGAGAAGACAAACTAGCAGATTTTTGAAATTATAACTTTGTGGGTGCCGTTTACGGTTCTGGTCAGAAATTGCAATCTATTTGTACTGCAACAGATCACAGGAGTTGAGATACTGTCAGTAGGACGATGGGATCAATGCACAATGAACTTTTTCTTCTTTTTTCAAATATTTTTTAAAGGGGTTTTTAGGCCCTTGAAAGCTGTTAATTTCTGAGAGCTACGAAAGCGTGAGTGAATGCAATTGAATAATCCATAAATATGCGGTGACCTGGAAAGAGTCGAGTCAATGTTAAACCCTGGAACTTTGTAAGCTTCTATTTCATGATGTAAATGTGTCACTTTTTCACTTTTTTGCATGACGGTCAAGATTATGTATAAAGTTTTACCTATAAACTTATTGTCACACATACTCAGATGTCTGATTCTTTATGAGCATGTGATTCACTCAGTCCATGTGATCAGCTGAATAAATATGTATGTGTGTGTTGGTGGTGTGTTGTGTGTTGTGTGTGTGTGTGGTGGTGTGTGTGTGTAATAGCTCTGTCGGTAGAGCGCTGGACTCGTAATCCAAGGGTTGCAGGTTCAAATCTCTGCCAGGCTGTTTTGGTACAGGGGGATTTTTCCCTAGGAGTTAACATTAGTTCTGACTCCATTTCCCGTACAGAACTTCGAATGAGACTATAAACCAAGGTTCCATGTGTGAATGCACACATAACATCTTGCACACACGTAAAATCCCATCACTAACTTTCTGAAGAGAAGGCCAGTTTGGCCGACCCTTGGTATGGATGGCACTTACACATAGCATGCACCTTCCCCGAAGATGGAGTATGGCTGCCTTAATGGCGGGAATAAAAACCAGTCATGCACACAAAACTCCATTCTCTTTGTAGGGGTAGATGGTATTAATACTTGCCTGTCCATATAGGCAGTGTCCGCATGAGTATCAGCCTGTGTATGCAGAAGAAGAGCTGAATAAACTTACTTTGCGCAGTCAGTGGATGACTGGTTTGACCTGAGATGGTTTGAATGAATAAATGTATTGTCAACGAAAAGCTGACACACAGTAAGACTTAAATACAGACAGAGACAGAAAGACAAGAAAGATAGGGAGAGAAAGTGACTGTGAGAGAGAGAGAGACAGATAAACTGGACCATGGAAAAAGTATCTACGATGGACAGATCACGACGGTGTCTTACCTGTGAACTGTCTCCTCCAACTTGGGAATTCCCAGAGCCCTGACCAGTTACACCTGTACAACAGTTTTGATAAAAGGGGTCCCAGTGAGCTAAAAAAAAAAAAAAAAAAAAAAAAAAACACACACACACACTCATTCATACTCGTTACTCATATTCATTACATGTGCCTTGCCTTTCTCAGCTATCCAACATTATTACAGTCTAGGATTTCAGATTGTTAAAATAAAACAAAACTAACATACTCAAAAGCACATTATTTACAAAAGTAATAGACAATCATTCATGTATATACAACAAAAAAATCTCTCTCCTCTCTCTCCGAATCTCTCTCAATCATGCACACACACACCAAGATAAACACTATTAACCACAGTGTCTATTAAAAAAAAAAAAAAAAAACACCATGACTCTAGTAACCATGTTTGTGATTAAGTAAGACATTCATCTACAACTTTTAAAGGAATTTATATAAAAAGAACATTTTTTATTGTGCTGTCTAACATTCCACATCTAAGGGCATCACTCCCACGCTGCTCATTCCGTCTACCTCATACACAGCCACACCCACAAGCATCGGGGCTACAGCCCTGACAACAGCAGCTGAATGGGATCAATCAGCATCGGGTGGTCACAGGGCAAGCCACCAGAGGAGAACTGCTCTACTGCCAGGTTTATTTTCAGTGATGTTCGGGGTGGACTCTCGTAAGTGATAGACCAGTCAACAGCCAATACTGCAACCTTGTGGGTAGCGTCACAGCTGATTAGGAGTTAACTCCATTCGGGGACAACTACCTCGATAACTTTAACAGAAAGCACCGACTTAAAAAAAAAACAAACTGAGTGTGCCTCATCACAGCGAAACTCAAGTTCATTACTTGTCTATAATTCACCTTTCCTCAATCCATACCATTGTTTCATACTTCTACCCTCGTGTGATTGCATTTGGGCAACCTCTGTTCAAATTTTAACATTGAAAACGTTAATAGGTGTCAATGAGGTAGGTGTTATCATGAATCCACCGGCTAATGTAATGTGCTGGTTTTACAGCTTCTGTGTTTTTTTGTGTGTGTGTGTGTGTGAGTGTGTGTGGTGTGTGTGTGTGTGTGTGTGTGTGTGTGTGTGTGTGTGTGTGCGTGTGGTGTGTGAGCATGTACGCGTGCGTGTGTGCATGTGTGCGTGCATGGCATGCGTATTTAAACCAGACCTGCTCATCTTGAGACTTTTTTTATTCCACTGCATTCACTGTCAAGGCAGTGCAAACTTCTTCAGAAAAATTATGTCCCTTTTCCATCATGACTGCAGCTTGGTTGCTCTGGTGATATAATTTTTTTTTTTTTTTTTTTTATATCTCTGAAGCTCAATCTATATTTCATCATCATGCCACGGTTTATGCCACAAAACAAAAACTAATTTTTGTCCTACTACCTGCTTTCTGACCAACATTTCAAGGCAGTACAGTCCTGAATGGGTTAATGGGCTTGGTGCTTTGGGGTAATGCGCTGGTCAGGCATCTTATAAACCTTGTCCATGAGACCTCTTCCCAAACCTTTTTTTTTTGGTCTGATTATTCATTATTCTTTACTCAGAACCCTGCATACTGTGGTCTGATGCCCCAGCATAGTGCGTTGGGTCAATGCGCTGGGTCAGGCTACTACCAAAACCTTGTACATGAGACCTCTTCCCAAACCTTTTTTTTTCCCCTTCCTTTTTCTAATTATTCACTGTTCATTTACCCAATGTGAACCCTGCGTACTGTTGGTCTGATGCCCCAGCATATATGGTATAGTCCATGTGGACTAGAGTGAGGCCTCCTCGAATGAAACTGGAAGTGAAACAGGCTTGAACCGCCACTTCAAAACCATTGTGGATATTTCTTCAACTCTATGTGATTCCCGGACCCGGAGTTGAGAGCTCTACGGACCATACAGTCAAGTCTCGTCCATTTCAAGGTATGTCTCTGAGTGTGTTTACTCAGATTTCCTGACTAACCCTGTATGTGTCTGTATCTCCCAGACCTGGCTGATGCCAAGATAGTAGAAATGAAGTGTAGAACACATCATCTGGTAAAGCCTGTGGCGTAAACCGGAACTCCAGAGTATTCTCAGTCATGAAGAAAAATATTGGGAATTTCATCTCAGATTCTGTATCTTGACTAGCCACTGTGGTACAGTAGTCTGTGTTGCTGACTGGGCGGTTATAGCTGCAAATCCTGTCAGCAGCATTCACATATTTGGGATTTTTCCCACCCTGGGTGGCTCCTACACCGTCGGGTGTCAGCGCACGTTCTGAACTCAAATGGGAACACTGGAACTGCAACGGAATTTCATCAACTGGAAGGATGTGCTTCTACGATTGTAGTTCACGTTTCCTGAGCATCTTGTAAAGTGTGCATACTTTTCAAGCCTGGAAGACATCAGGTATAGTGAAAGGATGCGCACGTTCATTACCCATCCTGCGCACACTCACTGACTGTCTGGTTCTCAAGTTTAGCTCCCCTTTACGCCTTGCTCTAGTGGCAACTTTCAGTTTTTGATTTACTGCTCATATCCATGCCTGCAGAGTTCAGGTCAAACTAACTGGCAGAGGGCAGCGTCATGGGGACAGTTACTGGACGGACAAGGTGCTGCCCTCTGGACGGGTTACAGCAAATTTAACCCCTGAGCAACCATTCTTGTCAGAAGGATTAGGACTCGGGTGGCGGTGGTTGGGGCTGTGTTGGTTAGTAGGCGGTTTCCTGCATATGTTGTTAGATCGTAGCAGGCACTTTGGAACTCCAGTGTCCACCAGAATAACTCGGCAGCGGAGCAGTGGCAGGCTGCCTCGTAGTGATCTGATTCAGATTATTCTCAGTGGATTAAAAACTTTGAGGTGTCAAACCTGAGTATAACATGATCAGTGGAACCAGAATTGAGATGTGGGGGAATATGCCATCAAGAAGGTGCAGAGAATTGGACAGCTAAAAACGAAAACAAAAAGCCTCACCCTACCACAACAGGGTTCAGTTCCTTTGGCATCAAGCCTTCAGACATCATTCCCTTGATTTGGCATGGAAACTACTTACGACACTATGGAAAGACTGTAAAACCACCATAAAGGAATAATTTTTCTACACTGAATGTACATGCATCTCTCTCTATGCATACGTCTTCTTAGTCTTTCTCTTCTCAGTAACAGTTTCTAAAAAACACTATTTCTATTATCATTAAAAGAAGTTAAAGACATGTTAATAAAGGATAGTAAAATGAAAATATAAAGAAACATCAAAAGGAGTGAAAGTTGTCAAGTTAAAATTATCTTTATCGAGGGTTAAAGGATAAGTTTTACAGCTCTTTTCATCCTGACCTCACAAAAAAAAAAAAAAATTAATTACAATCATGAAGAAAAGAGAGAAACGCAAAGCAATGCATATATAGAATTAAAAAATATACAATGTAATGAAAACAATGAAACAATTAACAACCATTACAATGAATATTTTGACAGACAATAAACAACATATAACATTATCAGACCGGGCAATGAAGACATTTGAGACAGAGACTGATAGGCAGACAGACAGACAAAACTGTAAGAAGTTGCCAATGAATAAACAAACCACAGAACAGATGTTTAATACATTCATGTGAAAAATTTAAATTGTGGGAACTTTTTAAAAAAAGTAAAATCAAGTAAATACAAACAAAGAAAAGAGAAAAAGGAAGAGAATTTTTCAAGTTTATTATGCTGAAGACAAAAAAAAAGAATTGTACTTGCAGGAAAAAATACACAGCGTGCAAGTTTAATTTTAAAATATTTATTTACAAAAACAGAACACACAAAACACACGAAAAAAAATGGAATCACAAGGTAGTTATAAAAAAAAGTAAAAAAGTCAAGTCTACACACACGCGCTGTGACACACACACACACACACACACACACACACACACACACACACACACACACACACACGAGCACAACATGCCTGCATGCCATGAAATTTATCCTTCTTATTCTCACACCTGTTTCCATTGGATAATAATGTTTAATATACCAAGATCAGACGAAAGAACAGCCTCTTCCCTTCTGCAATGCAGTACAGCCAAAGCATAGTCGTCGTTGCATATACATTGGATACCCCAAACCAAACTTCAAACCCTTTCACATTTGACCTAAGCAGCGCGATTATTTTAGCAGTTACCAACAAAATCCCACAGTGCTTATTTCTGTGACCCTGTTCACCATTTCATGTGTATGTCACAGTCGAATGTTTGTATGCTGAGCCTGTCCAATTCCATGAGATGCTGATCAGAATTCACTAGTGGGGAATTTCTGGTTGGAATGTTACCATAGCATGAAATGGGGACTACTTCACTGGCAGCTGTCCGCCATTTTGATTCCCCACCGGAGCCAAGGCTGAAATCAGGCGCCACGTCCTCTGCCCTTTGTACCGCTAACTAACCTCATGAACATGTATGGTGTGCCAACAGCAAAGTTAGAAAAAGGCATACATTTTTTTCCTGTCATTATTCTTCTGTTAATAATAAATAATATCCCCTGGGACTTCTAAGCAATTCCATGTGTAAATACTGTTCCTTGTGTACAGATACTTGTGGACAGCTGAAGCATACGATCCTCATATGCTGGATATTCACCATCTTTAGTCTAATAACCGCAATTCACTGTAAAGGGGTCAGCATGACAAACAATGTTGTCAAGATTTGGTTGAGGTTCAACAATGTGTCAGCATTCATAGGAGCAATAAGCTGCGAAAGCTGGCCGAGCGCCATTTTAAATTTTGAAAATACTGCACAGAACGAAGCGAACTGGCTGGTATAGAACACTTTCTACTATGCATATTGCTGAACAAGACGGCAACCATCAACACCGTTTCAAGTTCCTCTATCAGACTATTTCCTTTTCTCTGCTGTGCATACATATGGCAGCATCACTAAAGCTCCCTGTGACCTGTTGTTCATACCATGATACATGCACCTAAATTCAGCTCAAGTTCACAGTCTACCTTGCTCTCCGGTTTCAAGATGATGGGCGAATTTTGACAGAAGTGGGGAATTTAAAATTCTCAAAGGAGAACCAATAACTGGAATTGGACATTGGGAAGAATTTAAAATTCCGGCATGGGAAAATCCAATGAAAAATTTTCTTCTAGTAAATTTAATTAGGATTCATTTGCCTTGGGAAGCTAAAATGTTATGGTAATAAAAAATTCAACTGTGACACACACAATGCATCCCAGAAGAACCCAGAGAATTTTCTGATTTCCAACATCGTAAGATACACAGAATATCAAGTGTATAAAAAAAAAAAACCTCTCTCAGTCTCTGCCTGATTTTCAGTTCCATGGAACCTTCTTCCAACACCCTAAAATATCATGAAAAATAAATCTCTGTACGAAGAGGCCTTTACAGTTAGGGAGATTGATCAGCATAAACACATACTGCCACATACCAAGTCAGTACATGTGTGCACACACACAACACCACACTCACGAGAGAGAGAGAGAGAGAGAGAGAGAGAGAGAGAGAGAGAGTCTTTAGGTCTGTAGTATTGCTCCCCCCCCCCCTTTTTTGTGAGCATTCTGCCAAAGAATGAAGTCTACTCCCTCACTCCGTATTGTGAGGTCTCTGTATTTAGACAACCCCTCCCTCACTCTTTTTTAGAATGCATACTTTTGGCACCATTGCCAATCTTCTATCTTTGTTAAGTCTGTTTGGCCATCTATAATCAACTGCCTTTGTGGTTTCGAAAACAACAATAACAACCACTGCTGCCACCTTATACTTGTCACTGTCATGTCTGCTGCTGTTTACAATAATGACTCATACCATCAATAAAAACTGTGGCGAATCAGCCTCTCTTCATTTAGTCTGCTTTTCTAAACCATATACCAGAGACAAAGAACAATCAGTCTGAGTAACATGTACACACAACAGCAGGACTTTAAGTAAGCATACTTGGATAACTGAAGAGACAGCCTTACTGCATAAGTTTACATGTGAGGCCATTCAGCATACTGATCGACAGAGAAGACACTTTCAGTATAACAACAGAACAAACGGAATTAATAGGATACACTGACGACATAACCTTGCAGGCATGAAAAAACAATGAGGACACTGCTTCGAAGACATCTAGTGAAAATAAGACTGACACAAGATTGACAACTATCTGACTAACACCAGTCAAGTCAGAAACCTACAAATCAACACTACAAAAAATCCTTGCTTTTGAGCTAAACAATGTCGGCAACAATCAGACAGATGCTAGCAGAACTTACTGTCATACACTGTAAAAAGCCTTGCTTTTGAGCTAAACAATGTCAGCAACAATCAGACAGATGCTACTGCTAGCAGAACTTACTGTCATAAACAATGTAAGGTAAAAAGCCTTGCTTTTGACTGTAAACAATGTCGGCAACAATCAGACAGATGCTACTGCTAGCAGAACTTACTGTCATACACTGTAAAAAGCCTTGCTTTTGAGCTAAACAATGTCAGCAACAATCAGACAGATGCTAGCAGAACTTACTATCATACACTGTAAAAAGCCCTGCTTTTGAGCTAAACAATGTCAGCAACAATCAGATGCTAGCAGAAGTTATTGTCATACACTGTAAAAAGCCTTGCTTTAAACTAAACAATGTCAGCAACAATCAGACAGATAGCCAGCAGAAGTTACTGTCATTCGACTCTCTGATCATACTGCACCGGTGAGAATACTGCACCGATGAGGCTGCATAGACAATGAACGAAACTGAACAGACCACAGCAGCGCAACTAAAGGAGCAATCCATGCTCACAAATCAGCACCATCCAGCAACCTAACGCAGTGTTTCAAGTCAGATGAGCCAAGGGCAGTCACAACAGACTGATGACAATTTTGAGCATACAGTCCTGGATGAAACAGTCACATCTGGTGGAGGAAAAATAGACTTTTCATAAAAAAAATTGACACTTGAGAAGGAGGGCAGGTGGGGACTCATTAGCAAGGCATGTTTCATATTTACACATTAATTACACACACACAGCACTTGTGTCTTAAGAGGTTATCTTTTTATATTTTCTACTTTTCACAAGAAAATGTAGTTTGTTTTGCTCTTTTATGATTTTCTTTTGCTTCTTAAAGTGACACCTTTGGTTAGTTTTTTGAAAAACTCAACAAAACACACTACGGTATTACACACCAGCCTTTTTCTGGGATAGTATTCTTCTTAAGACTGAAAGGCAGAGGAGTCAAATTACCACTTTCCGCGGTCACTAAGGAGAAACAATCAGGTTTCGAAATACAGGTATCTGACCAGGAGTTATATGTTAGTGAGCTTCCTCCCCATTGGAGATGGTCTCCCCCTTTGGAGACTATAAGCTTGCTGAAGTTTCATTTTGAGAAGCATTTATTATTCCCCATTCGTCCACTCACTCAAAACACATACTGTTAATTAGGCAGAATGATCTACCACTACAGATATGAATTACTTATTACCCCTATTTCTACAATCTAAGACATAAGAGCAAGCTTTGTTTATAATTCAATATTTCTTGCAGTCATTGCAACACCAAGCTGCTCTGTAAGTTGCTGGAATAGTGCTCAGTACTTATCCTTGGAATTTATTAGTTTATTGTTGTATATATATATATATATATATATATATATATATTATATATATATATACAATATATATACACATATATATGTAATTATGGAATAACAAGGGTGGGGGGGAGGATATGGAGGAAGGGGAATAACAAGGGTAAGGGGCAGACCACCACCACTAGCACCTACCACCACCACCCAAACCTCGCAGGCATCTATTCCTACTTTCCTAGCTGACCAATAACAACACATCTACACAAAAATTTAAATCCTGTGCTGTGGTAGATAACAAAATAAAGATAAGATAATGTTGCTTATAGCCCAGCCGACCACAAAGGGCCATATCAGATGCTGTCACCACGTTAAAAATCAACTCACAAGTAATTCATTCACACAATTCTTTAAAATACATCGTCTAAAAACTCAACCAAAACTTTGTTAAAAAATCTTTCCACTGTAAAATCTTAGATCCAATGAAAAATGTTAACCTCTTTCAAGAACTCAAAGATCGTGTCAGGTGGAACATCTCTGAACAAGGTTTCCATGGAATCTGCTGTAAAATGTTTATGTCTCACATGGTGGATAACAAGAGGCAGAGTGCAATCAATATAGCTTGAGGAGTCATACCTTACTTCCTCAAGAGTAACAGTGGATGCATTCACAGCTTGAATGTGATGGCCAATGGTGCAACAAAAAATGATTCACTTCGTGTTTCTTCTAAAAGATACAAAGATGCACACATGGACACTGCACACAGCACGTGACAGTTATGGAGAAAGAGTGGCGAGGCATGTGAGAGTGCTCTGAGCCAGCTGACTAAACAAGCCAGAACAGTCAGATTTACAACCTGACAAGTGAAACGAAAGGATGCAAGTATGGCTCAAATCCACACTTGACTCTATCTTTCACGCCCTACTGTTTTTCAGAGAAACCAGAAAATGACTAAAGAAGCTGTAAGAGAACAGTCAGATTTACAACCTGACTTTTTTTTTTTTTTGAAAAACAAAAAGAGTGGGTCAGCCTTCTACAAGACAGTTAAGAGGGGTGAGGGAGGGACAACTTCTGCAGTATTCATGACATTTTTTTGCCCTGCAGTAGTATAAAGTATTACAGATTAAGAGGATGCAAAAAAAAAAATACAGTTAAGATTCGTACGGAAATCATAATACTTGGTTCACTTTTAAAGTACTAGCCTACAGCGCACACAGCTCCATGCGCTGATCAAACATGCTCTGCTGCCTACGGCATGCACTGTGCCATGCGCTGACTGAAAGCTCTGCTGCACTGTCTACGGAATGCATGCTGACTGAAAGCATTCTTATTTTGAAAAATTCTACGCATTCTTTACTGTATTTAGAAGAGAAGTAACTCCCGCCAACTTAGTAACGGTAGCCTGACATGCCCTAGTAAGTTCTGCGAGAAGTTCCTGCTTAGTCAAGCAGCAGTGACAGGGTTCTAGGTAGCTGCCCTAGTTCAAGCAAGAGTTCACCTTCGCGTATCTGCGGCTGAGACAATGAGCCCCGTTGGGTTTTTCCGACTGGGAACTGACTGCATTTCTGGCATCGGCGTTCCGTCTGCTAGAGCCTAGTACAAATGCCAGCTCAGCACCGTTACTGTTTTTAATGTATTCAAGGTAGTTCCGATAACGAAGAGAGTCGACTGACAGCGGAGATGATAAGGAAGATAAGGGAGGTCTATTTGAAGATGTTCTTGATTACAATGACAAATCAACCGATTCGACTGATTCAGTAATACACATGCTAAGGCGCTTGGCTCACAAAATCTCTCTAGCCCAAATTCTGTAAAACTGTTTAAAAATGGATAATAACCGATAGTGAAAAGTATCATAACCATAACTGTATTAGGTGAGTGCCTTTTTGTATCAATGTGTCTGCATGCCATTACTAAATATTGATCGTCAAAACTGCACTTGTGTTTATGTTCTGTGTGTTTTGGTACTTCATTTATCCGTGTGTGTCTCAATGCAGGATCTCTTAAAGTTTTGAATGTACATTCATCTAAAAGTCCTTGATTTTTTCTTTTTGGACATACGAACATGATCTTAACATGGATCAAACATAACACGTAAAAAAATAAAAAAAAATGCCAAAAATCACTACATAGGCGGTGGGTTTTAGCGTGAGTGGCTGTGTGCGTGAAGTGGGGGGGGACTCATGCTGCATGGATATGCAGCGATAGTATTAAGCGCGCACATGCACGCCACACGCACGCATGCACACACACACACACACACACACACACTCACTCAACCTCTATATTCTTCGAAAACACTTTGGAAACCTAAAAATGGTATAAGTCAGACTTATTAACAGAGCTTTTTCTTTTGATGTAAAAGTTACAGAACTCATTTTATGTTTGTAGTATTAGTTGCAGATAAAAAGTTGAGTGAATCAGCTGTTTTGATTTTGTGCTATTCAGATACATGTTTTTGCACCTTGCTTTGTCTGTAGTGATGTTTTTTGCAAGTGAAGAAATACAAATCGTGAAAAAAATACATACAACTTCATTAAAACAGGCTTTTTGGTACTTCTCTGCCAAACAAATTTTGATTATACTATATGTACAAAATAAAAAGCAATAAATCGAAAAAAAAACCAGTAAAAAAAAAAAAAAAAAAAAAAATGCAAAAACAAAAATCTCACTGTGGACGTAAAATATTGGCAAACCTGATATTCCAATCCAAGTGCACTGGTAGTAATTAAAAGCACATTTCAAAGTCATGACTGCCATGAAGAATGCCGAATTGGCATGTCGTTGACGTTAATTATCCTGGGTAAGTGAATGGCTATCACAATCATATGATAATTTACAACTGGATTATTATTTTACAACTAAAATTATTAGTATTATCCTTTTCAGGATTACTATTTTTCTTTTTTTTGAAGCTGTAATATTCTGTTATAGCAGTATAGTATCCCAAGGTTAGTGGATGATTATCATGATTTACGTAAGTATGACCCTTTTCAGTATCTAAAAGAAATTATTCTTGGTTATGTAACTCTACAAAATACTATTTCCATACCACTATCATTATTATTTTCAAAGCTAGTCCTGGTTTTGGTGTTACATCCAGAAGGTTTGTTCATTCCAGTCCCACATAACACTTAAATCAATGCTAACTGGAAAGGTTGTATTTCAAGGGAAGGAGTGAAAAGGAATAGCATGCACAGGATTGTGGGAATCAAAATGGCAGTTAGTGGAGAAATTCTTTGGAAGCAAAACAGTACAAAGACACACATGCAAAGATTTTAACACAAACACAAACTCATAACCAGTCAACAGTTTCAAGAGATGAATGCTGGCTTATGATGTGTTGACAAAAATGATCGTCAGGATCTAATGCATTTACTGTTCTGCTCTCCACAAGCTATGAAAGTAAGCTGTGGTTTCTGTTTCCTGTCTTTTTCTTCTCTACACAATTTTTTCCCTAAAAAAAAAAATTAAACCATAACTGATAATGCTGCAGCTATCTAAAACAAAGAATAACACCAGAGACTGTCTTTATCAAACAGAAATCTTTCTATAAATTACAACTGGACCAACGATCAGTTGGTGAAGCAAGTGAATTTTTTTTTAACTGATGAACTCCTGGAAAATTCCCTGTTATAATTCCATCACCAGGTAAAGTGACTTTAAAACAGAAGAGTCTGGTTTCCCACACTGCTTTCATCAACCTCACTGGGACCTGGCAGCCCACTGTGTATTCCATCCTCCTGGCCCTTCCAAACCCCTTGCCCTTTTGAGCAACTGATAACCTCCCACGGCAGACCACGAAGCCTGAAAGTCAGGCATGCTGGTGGCATTTCACACGAAAAACCAGGCATCGCCACTGCCCATCTCCATAGTGACGTTGCCGTAACATCACCATTCTGGTGGTGGTGTTCTTGTGAGAAAGACAGCTTGCCACCTTCTGATTCTAAACCCCTTGCCCTTTTGTGCAACTGATAACCTCCCACGGCAGACCACGAAGCCTGAAAGTCAGGCATGCTGGTGGCATTTCACATGAAAACCAGGCATCGCCACTGCCCATCTCCATAGTGACGTTGCCGTAACATCACCATTCTGGTGGTGGTGTTCTTCTCGTGAGAAAGACAGCTTGCCACCTTCTGATTCTCCTGTCACTCTTGTTTGGCTGTCTCATGTTTTCGTGCCACTTCTGAGGCACTGCCCCACTGTGCTCCTTCTGGTTTCCCCTCGACAGCGCCACCTTGTGTTGTCCCACTGCAGCTCTGGACCATCTAACATTTCCCAACATTCTACGCCAAGTCGTCCTGAGGCAACACACGGATGAAACACGGCACTATGGCCGAGTTGCTTGGGTGGTGTTCAGAGGGTTTGTTCTGATCCAGCATTCCCGGGATACCACCTACTATGTCCACCACTGACAAAAATAATGGCTTTAGTAGTGGATACAGCGTGAGTGAGCATTCCCTAGAGGGTGCCACAGCATCCATCCAATAATGGTCCACATGAACCTGATAACTCCACACAAACACATCAAAGGCATGGATGTGTGTGACTAAGGTTACCACCAGAGCAAGGTATAAATCATAACTGTAACAGGCCACATAGTTTTAGACTTTTACACAAATCAATGAGACTGTGGATGATAAACATAATTCTACAGAGCTTCATTATGGTCTGAGACTACACGGCAGGGCTGTAGACTTTTTTTTCATAACCTATTACAGCATTATTCAGGCCCAAGAGACACAGACACATGCAGTGGTGATCAGAAAGTTTGACCAACACTTTCAGAGACTCACCAATAAAGGGGACAAAAAACTCAGCTTTAAGTTGAAGGTGGCTGGGCTGAAAAATTCCACAAATTAATAATTCTGACAAGTATCAAACCGATGACCTTCCGGCCTGCCTATCCACAATGACCAACTGTACCACTGTGGCTGGTCCTGTCAGCCATGTTACCCGAGGCAGGTTTTCCACAAATCTTTCAACACCTCTCTAACTGATTCAGATGCTGACAAATCGGCAAACAACATGGCTGAAAAATTACTGTCTGCATCAACTGCCTGCACCACCAGATTCACACACCCCATGACTGAAGGTTGAATCCACCCCTTAGGGGCTGCAGCAGACAAACTGTGCCATATGAAACAAATCAATAAGGAAATTATGGAATGCAAAAACAGACAATTGTGCATCCCACCTCACTATACTGATCATAAGCAGGCATCAGGGTAATTTCAGAAAGGTTCCCAGCATCCTCCGCGAAATGTTTTCCCTTTTACTTTCTGTTTCAACTAAGAAGATTCAAACTCTTGTTCTTTTGACGCTGCAGTGAGCTGCACACTGAGTGATGGTTGGTGGACGAGAGTTCTGATCTCTTGTGGAATCAACCCGGAAGCAGAAAGTCTAACACTGGTAACTAGTTCAAAGTTTTCAATGACACTGGAAGATTCATAAATCAATACTACTTGACCATTGTACTGCTCCCCAAACAACAAAATATCCTTCTCAGACACTTTCAAATTCCAACCTCTTCTCCACAAGGCACATCATTC
Source organism: Conus betulinus (assembly GCA_016801955.1). NCBI lineage: Eukaryota > Metazoa > Mollusca > Gastropoda > Neogastropoda > Conidae > Conus > Conus betulinus. The sequence continues at coordinate 6,974 of JADBJO010001250.1, read as the reverse complement.
TGATGATAGTCAAACTGAAAATTCAGCAAACCCAATGTGGCTGAGCCTATTACTTACTCATGGAGTCTTCTAGAAAGTTTGAGAATTACGACACAGCATAGCCAGTGAAAAAAGCATGAAACTTTCCAGATGGACTGGGAACCATCATGTGTTACAGCCAATCATAATGCTCCGAAAATTAGAGAGACAATTTCTGGACCAATGAACCATAAATGAAATCGAACTGTTCGTAACACCTGCAAACCTCAATTTAATAATGAACAACAAATCCACCAGAGTTGTGAACTAGACTGGGTATAGATCCAGCCCTGAACAATCATGAAAGTTTTCTCTTGTCTTCCTAAAGTCGATGACTCTCTCTACTATATAGCATATCACATGCATTCAGTTTGTTTTTTTTTTCTTTAAAAACTTCTGCATTTCTTAATTAACAAAAGGGGCTACATATCACAGGCTTGTCTTACTTTCACACTGAAAATACGTCAAAACCAAAGACTCAGCTGTAAATTAAAAAAAAACACCAAAAAAGTGAAAAGGATCAAGAACAGATGAACCTGGAGAGACTGTGATTTCAAGGGGCAGAATATCATCAATGTTAATCAGGAATATGGAATTCATCTCTTGAAACTGGAGACAACAATGACAAGAAAATAAAAAGTATACAAACGTCCATTCACAAATATTCCAAAAGATCGAATATTTGTGATCAAAGAAGGCTGGCAAACCCTGCAGACTCACCGTCACTTGCATTCTGTAAGCATGGCACATAATTTTGAAGCTAGTGATGAATGATATAAACAAACAAAAAAAGACAAACTGTTAAAAAGCATACCATTGCCAATCAACCAACCCATCAATGGTTGCTATGTTTACTGTTACAATAACATTTTTTTTTTAAATCACTAAAACTGTAGTTTTTGAACTGATATATATCTTTATGAGGAGCAGATTGCAATGATCAAAGAGACTGTCAAATTCAATTATTAAAAAACTGAGACTGACATTTATTTGATGACACCAAGCGGCTGACAGCCTGATTGAAATGAAAGTCTTTAAAACAACACCCAGTCTCTGTATGCAGCACAGCAGCCATTTTGGATGGAACTAACCAAAACAATGATGATAAAAGTCAAACAAAAAAAACACATAAAAATAAATACGCTGATGACAGTTCTGAAAAACAAAGAGATGACTGCTAAAATTCAATAATAACTGTTTGAAAAGAAAATGATGATTTGGTACAAATAGTTGAATTTCTGCACTGAAAACAAATCTGAAGAAGAAAATGAGAGGTACAATCAGGTAAAAATGGCATCAATGACAAACATGATAAAGATGGCATGGCAACCGCATGAATGACAAAAGAGGAAAAGTAAATGATGATTGGTAACATAAGAACATAAATGCAATGACAGAAAAGAAAATCATGATTGGAATGGTTGCTATGATGATGAATGATTCACAATGTCACATGGATAGAATTTACTTTTATTCTAACGTAACACCTGCTTTTGTAGAAAAGATCTATTTGCGAAGAAATCATCGACGTACACATCTCAAAGTTCTTCTCAAATTGCTCCGATACAAAAAGTTTGTACATGCTAAACTTGGTTTTTTGCAATTGCTACCACATGAATGACTTCCTTAAAAAGGAAAGTAAATGCTAAAGTCATTCCCCCTCCCCCCCCCCCCCCCCCAACCTCCCCTTCTCTCTACATAAGAACATAAATGCACTGATGTCCCAATTTCCTGTTACACAAGCTCAGAAGAGTGTAAGCTCAGAAAAGTACACATGCATGTCCCATTTCCTGTTACACAAGCTCAGAAAGAGTGTAAGCTCAGATGATGATGCATGTCCCAATTTCCTCAAGAGTGTAAGCTCAGAAAAGTACACATGGATCCTGTTACACAAGAATTTACATTTCCCAATTCCTCTTACAACTCAGAAGAGTGTAAGCTCAGAAAAGTACACATGCATGTCCCAATTTCCTGTTACACAAGCTCAGATGAGTGTAAGCTCAGAAAGTAAATGTCCCATTTCCGACACAAGCTCAGAAAGTTTTCTCAGAAATAGCTCATGCATGTCCCATGTTTTTTGTACACAAGCTACAACTTGTGTTTCCTTGAAGTACACATGCATGTACTACCTTATTTTACAAACATCAATGAGTGATACATTCAGAAAAGTCATTCATGCATGTCCCCCCCCCCTCTCACAAATCAGCTCTGTAAGCTTACCCAAAAGTCCACAGGCAGTTCTTCCTGTCCCATCCTTTCAGAAGTTGTTTGTCAGAAAAGTACACATGTGTCCCAATTTTCTGTTACAATTACACTAAGCTATAACAGAACGAGCTATACAGCTCAGTCATTTACACAGTGCATTCTGTCCCAATGACCCATGACTGCCAGAACAAGCTCACTAGAGTCTGACGATCACGATGCTATATTGATGGAATGACAATTTAAACAGGTTTTGTCACAGACCAAAGAATTTTGTAAATATAATGTTTACTGTTACAACAGAACCAAAAAAATCACTAAAACTGTAGTTCTCCGATTGTCACAGAACCAGACTGAATGTAATGTTTACTGTTACAATAACATTTTTTTAAAAATGACAAAAAGAGGTCTGCTTTTGTCACAGAACCAGAAAAAATTTTGAATGTAGTGTTTACTGTTACAATAACGTATTTTTTTTAAATCACTAAAACTGTAGTTCTTGAACTGGTATATATCTCTGAGGAGCAGATTGCGATGCTCAAAGAGACTGTAGAATTCAATTATTAAAAAGACTGAGACTGACATTTATTTGATGACACAAAGCGGTGACAGCCTGATTGAAATGAAACCTTTAAAACAACAAACCAGTCTCAGCATGCAGCACAGCAGCCATTTTTGGATGGAACTAATCAAAACAAGATGACAACTCAGCCTTCATGGTGTCTGATTGTGATTGTCAATATTCTGAGGACATAGTTCAGTTTTCTACAAAAATGAGAAACAAATGGAACTATTCTCTCACTTCTGTTCAACAAGCTGCCGACAGAACATTCTGCCGGCCCAGAGAAAGAAAAAAAAAAAACACCCAAAGGTATGAGGGGATCCAGAGAAGTACTGTCTTCAACTACGAACAACCCAGCTGAGACCAATCCTGCACCATCCTCGGAAGCCTGCTCTGTGTTCACTTAATAAGATGTAAGCATGCACAGGGCATTCCATTAAGACAACATGGGACATAACTGCTCCCTGGCAGATGCCTTTGTGTAATGGCAACTGGATGTGACATGACAGAACCTGCATGGGGGCGTTCCCATAGGTGTACCAGCTCACATTTCGTGACGGCAAAGCCCACTGGAGAAAAACGCCGCCGCCAAGTAACTGCAGAGTGGATGTCACAGCCTAACTGGATGCTGTTCCGCTGACAGGTGAAGACAGCACAACTCCAGACACAACTGAACTTACATGCTGTCTGAAGAGGATCCTAGGTTACAGTCTACCCTGTTCTGAACAGGACTTTCCATGGGTCTTTCCTCAACGTCAATGGGCCTTTCCCCCAGAGTCCTGTGTATCTTCTTTCTTTTTCATACTCTCTCACTTCTGTTAAACAAGTTGATGACAGAATATCCCGCTGGTCTAGGACAACTTGATTTACTAGTCACACACTGAAGTTTGTGTGACAGTGCTTGCCTTAGCCAGAGAATTCCTAACTGGAAAAGACAGCTTTTGGTTAGAAGAGCAAAATCTCCTTGTTTAAAACAGATTATTTCCGTTGTTGAGACTTATGTTAACTGATCTCCACTGCGTATCACGCCAGTATAAGCTGTCTAAAAAATTTCTGAAATCAGGATGACTGACAGACTGCGCGCGGGGTGAGCTTATTCTGTGTGTAAAAAAGCACAACAAAGAACAAGTAGTAATCTTGTAGTTGAGAACTAAGTCATAGACACTTTCATGGAGCAGATTGTCATTAGGTATGCATGCAAGCAGTATCATTTTGTTTCATACAGCCATAGATATGTTTCTTCTTTTCTTCTTACATGATGGGTGTTTGACACATGCATGGATGGATGTGTTTCATAAGCTTGCACGCATAAGTGTACATAGATGAGTGTGTGTTTTAATCCCATGCATAGTGTACATGCTGCATCCAAGCACAGACACATATCTGCATCTGTGTTTAAGTGTTAGGTGGAAATGGTGAGGACCATATGCCACAGAATATGTTTGTACATTTATTACAGACATACAAGCTAGATTTCTGTACTGATGATATGATAGGGACACCGATTCATCTTTTTTTTTTTTGCTGTCCCAACCTCTGCGCCACCTCAAAGGCAGTGCACCCACGCCGTTCATTCTGACACCCTGTCCACAGCTACAGCCCGGTCAACCCCGCCGCAGCAGTCCCGGCACCGGCAATTCACAGGGAGCAGGCAATGTCAAATCGTCAAGAGGCAACCCACCGGAGGAGACACTGCACTGCTGCTGAGTCACTTCAGTGGTGTTCAGTGGCACCTGTTCTGATCTAACATATGCAGGATACCACCTACTAAGCCCCCTACTGGCAACAATAATTGTCTAGTCGTGGAGCCAGCGTGAGTGAGCTCTCCCTCCAGAGGGCGCCACCATGTCCATCCAACGACAGCCCCCATGGACTCTCGCCGATACCAGAAACCCCGATGGAACCAAACCAAGGCCACAGACATGGAGAGGACATCGAAACTGAGGTCACCATGAGAGCAGGGCATGAAGGGCCACAGAATTTGAGACATTTTTTTAAAAAATACTGATCGATGCGAATGAGGATGATTAAGATGATGCTACGGTTTTCCATTTTGGTCTGGGACTACATGACAGGGCTGTACTCTATGCTTCCTTTCATAATATATCCGGCGTCAACCAGGCCCGAGAGGTACAGGCACCTGCAGTGTTGGTCAGGAAATTTGAGCTACACTCTCAGAAATGCATCCATTAAGTGGATGAAACCAGTCTCCCAGTCCCCAACTGAGTACGCAGCGAACTCAACATTGGGTAGGAGTCTGGTCGGGGCAGAAAAAACCCACATGACTCTGATGGGATTCAAACCCATTCCCAGCTGGGAGTCTGGTAGCTTATTCTGTGAGCTCGAGGCAGCGAAAAAACCCACATGACTCTGATGGGGATTCAAACCCATGACCTCCCACTGCGACGCTAACCACTTCACCACAGTGGCTGGTAGGGACACCGATTTATACTGCTAACACTACAGTGACTGAACAGTATATACGAAAGTCCACTCCTCTACTTCACATGGAATCAAAACCATGAACCACATCAAGTAAAGCAACAAAACTACAGAAACATCTGCCCTTTCTCCTCCCCTCCCCCTCCTCTAGTCACCAGCTGCTTACCCTGCCCCCTCACTCTCCTGTGTTCTCTTTCTCTCTTTTCCTGGAGTTCCACTTTCCCCACAGTGATCACCTATAGGCAAGTTTAGATTTTAGACACACAACAGACATACTGATGTAATGTCACACAATTTGATGCCTAGTGAAATTGTTTAGATTTTGTGTACATGCTTGTGTGCAAATGAATGTACCTATATTGTCCACGGACGCCTTTTAAATCCTTTAGTTTTACACATAAGGGATTGGTGCTGACAGGCCGTGTGTCAGTTTTAGCTTGTGTGGATGTTAGAGCACAGAGGTCATGCTCTCAAGCGTGTCGTCCGTGGGGTTGCAGCATCCTCTGACTTGACTGTCCCCTTCAATTTGGGAGGGAAAAAAAAAAAAAGCTGAATGTGAGGGGCACGCGAGAGCGAACGTGTGTACAGATGATACGGCGCGCGGTGTGAGTGTGCGTTGCCGCGCGGCTGTGTGGTGCGCGTGGTGTGTGTGCGCGCGTGTGTGTGTGTATGTGTTGTGTGTGTAGTGCGCGCGTGTGCGCGTGGGTGGGTTTTTTTTTTTTTTTTCCTTTTTTTGTAGATACCTGGCCAGAGTTTCAGGCCGGATTGTGTTTCGCTCGTGTTTTTCTGGCAAGTTGAGGCATTCTCGAGATGTCCCTGGTGGGACTGTAACTGTATTCAGACTTGTTGCAATCTTGGGTTGGTCGATCTTGGGTTTTGATTAAGCACACTCGATTCGCTAGCAGCCGAGTGGTAAGGATCCCCATCCTTGGGTAGGGGCCTCTTTTGTCTACTTCATCGTAGCGCTGCAGCAGGGGGGACCTAGCCGTTCGCTCGGCCGAAGGAAGCCGCTGGTCTTCTGTTGGGATCTCTATCCCTACCCACTGCTACCTCTCCATTGGGTCGTCCAGGACCTGAAGTTCCTTTCAGGGGGGACTGGTTGGTCGAGTCCCGTCTTCCGTCGAGACTGGGGGCTGGCCGGCACTTCCTTTTCTGACCACCCGCCGTTCTGGTAAGAATTATTTCTGTATATAGAGAAAGTATTTTGTTATTGTGAAACCCCTCCTTTTTCGCAAGTGAAAGAGGAGAAGAGAGAAAAAAAAGAAAAGTTTTTTTTTATTTATTTTATCCATTTTCCCTCCTGCTTGTAAAAGGGTGTGTAGTCGAGGCGTGTCAGCGAAGCGCTCTCGAATAGTTTTTCCTTTTCCCCGCCCATTCGGAGTGGTTCCAATTGTGATTTGTGTACTCCGACTCTATTTCTGTTTTCCTTTACCCAATTCCTGAGTGATTTCTGGGGTAAGGAGAAGCTCATTTCATGGTTGGTAAAAAGAATTCCGTATCTTTTGTGGCACCAAGACTATAGGGTTGTCTTTGTGCTAGAATGGTTTTGGGCGCTGCTGTTAACCAAGGAAGGATATATGGATGGTTGATTTCTGACAGCCCAGAAGTCTTGCTGGATATGTTGGTGCCTGACTGGTTGGAATTTATTTCTTATTTTAAAATATTTGTAATTCAGAACACAGACATGCGAGATGGATCCGGACGTAAATAAGGTGTTCATCCGACTAATATTAAGTCGGAAACAGGGACC
>JADBJO010001249.1:452500-459713 GCA_016801955.1 Conus betulinus | reverse complement strand
GGCACAGAACAGTCACAGCTTTGGCTCTTCAGACAGGTATAGGCAAAAGGCACGGGTTAGGTACTTTCAAAATCCAGGGTTTGAAGCTTTTAACACCAACCCAAGAGATCTTCACAGAAATCTACTCACTCTAGCTGGATATCCGACAATTGAAAAAAAAGAATCACCAGACGCTGTGCTGAGACTGGAGTCTCCTGTGTGGTGCCCTTCAAAGAGACAATCAGCAACTGAAGCATGACGTGCAGTGGTTGACTAGCCAGTGCCAACTCCTGGAGCAATGCTGCAGTGAGTTATACCAGTGGAAAGACTCATTCATGGAGATGTCAAAAAACATAGATGACCACATGGATAAACTAGAATCTTTCTCAAGACGCAACAACATTAGATTATTTTACGTCTTTGAAGGCCCCAATGAAGACAATTCAAAGTGCATTCGGAAGGTAGTACAACTACTGAACAGGTACTTTCCTTGCAAGTCATGGACCACTGACGACATCGAACGTGCGCACCGTCTTGGACCTAAAGCTGAAAGCCACAATAATCCACGTCCCATCATTGCACGTCTGTTCCGATGGCAGGACAAACTGGCCATCCTTCAGGCCAAAGAGTGCAGAAGGGAGATGGCAAACGATTTGGGAATCCGAGTCGCCTCTGATCTAACAAACCGCCAGAGCCAGGCCATCCAAGCAGAAAAAGATGCAGGCAGACACGCCTATGTCTGGAAGGGCCGTCTGTACTACAAGAATGGATCTCAGAAAGGACAGAACAGAAGAGACCATAGAGGTCTCATTGCAGGGACAAATTCACAAACCTTGCCCACAACCAGAGACGTGACATAGCTCACCAGAACAGAGAAGGCAGCAAAGCAGGCAGTCAACAGGAAAGCAGTGATCCTGCCGACAGGCCTACTCAGGATGATCCCTTTGAATGTCAACAACAGCCTGCAAGAGAAGCAGACGAGAGACCACCATGGACTTGGGATACGAACATATTCCCACTACTGAGCAAACCCAGACGAAACGCACGCCTTGGTGACAAAGGAACAAGACATGAGGCCCCCCATCAAAAAGACCGAGAAGCCAGAGGCCATGAATCCAAACCGGTGCAATACAGCACTACACCAGAAGATTGTAAATCCACCAAGACAAATATCAGACGCAGGATTCAGTACCGGTAGAGAGACTGAGTCATCCAAAGTCAAACAGCATCTCCCCAACAAGATACAGGAAAATAGTGGATGCACGGGGCATTAGGCTGGTACCAACCTCAAACAGCAGTGATGAGTCTCTGCTTGGAAGCCCTCCCCACAGTATTGAGGACAGAAACCATCCAGTCTTTGCTGACGCACAGCCAACAACCAGAGAGAGGACACACCCACTCCAAGTAAAGTACACAGCCACACGGTGTCCCCTGTGCCCTGCCCAGTCGATGGGACTAACCAAACTTGTGTAGAAGGAAATCTACCCAGCAATTCATCCCAGACAGCCAGTGATATAAGAGTAGCAACCGTACCCAAGGACCCCTCAGCGCAAGATGCTGTAAGTAAAATCCCCACTAGTCCAATATATCTTCAAAGTACACCAATGGCAAAGCACAAGTTTCAGATTTCACCAACGCCAGACAAGCCAACAGAAGAGGAACCCCAGAAAGATAGCAGCCAAAGTTACGCTAAACAGCTTGCTGATCTTTGGACAGACGTCCAGAACGGTAGCAGCCAGACCTCTGTCAAACAGCTTGCTGACCCGTGGACTGCTGTAGATGCTATGGAGAGTCAGTCTTCTGATTCCAGAACAGAGTTAGGAGACAAAAACAACACAGGCAGAGACCAGCAAGACGTGCAGGAGCAAGCCCAGCAAAGCTTCTCACTAGAGACTGAAACCCCTACAGCAAAAAGTAGGTTGACCAGAAGCAAAACTAGGGCAAAAAGTTCAGGCAACACAACAGCAAGGAAGGCAACAGCACGTCACAGAGTTATTTCCACATGCCAAAACTAACTCCGCCCGAACGGAATCGGGAGCTCAGCCTCCAACAACCTAGGGATACGACCCTGCCCATGTGTCATCAACCCTGCCTCTGACGGCCAACCCAAACAACCGAACATACATGGTCACATGTATCCTTTTTAACATATAACATAGAAGGACTAAATACCATCTATCAGCCTGACATTAGACAATTCTTGTCAATTTATGATATTGTTTTTCTTACAGAAACCTTTTCATCCAGCTTTCCATCTCAGTTATTTCCTGCTTTTGATGTGTTTGTCTCCCCAGGAGTGATTGTATCAGACAGCACCACAGCTCGCCTCTCTGGCGGTGCTGTCATGTTAGTAAAGAAAATGTATTCTAGTTTAGTTCAACAAATTCAAGTTGAATACGACAGCTGCATCGTGCTCAAGATTTCAAAGCTTCTGCCAAATTCACGAAACGAATGTGTATTGATAGGTATGTATGTTCCTCCTGCCCATAGCGTCTATTATCTTGACACAGACATCGAGAATGGAATTGACTTACTAGAGCAGTGTATACTTGATGTTTATGAATTGATTGGGGAATGTCCCCTTATGCTCATGGGTGATTTCAATGCTAGGACTGCTGATGCAAACGCAAAAGAGCTTTCTTTTTGCCATATGATGTTAATGATGATGATAAGGATGACGAAAATTACTGCCTGAAAAGGAGTACCAACGGAAATCGAAGGACTCTTCAACAAACGACTTCGGGTCGTTGTCTACTTTTGTTATGCGAACAATTTTCTCTTGTTATATTGAATGGTCTGTTACCAGGAGACCGTTGTGGGGCATATACATACATTGCTCACAATGGATCAAGTGTGATCGATTATTTCCTTATTTCTCGGTCTATCTTTGAATATGCCTCATGTTTACAAGTTATCTCAAGAATTGAATCCAAGCATATGCCCGTGAAACTAACCCTTACTGTTCAAAAGCAGCTGGTAAAAACCTGTGAAAAGTTAGAAAAAACTATTATTGAAAAGTATGTTTGGAATCAAGAGCTTGAGAATGAATATAGGCAAGCATTGTTATCAAAAGAAATTTCATTAATTTTCACACAAGCAGCTGAATTGATTAACATTGATATCAATGCAGCCGTAGAAAAAATTTTTAACAGGTATTGCTGAGGCTGGGCAGTGCATGAAGAAAAAGATAGTATTGGGGAAAACAAGTAATTGTACTTGGTTCGATAAGGAATGCAGGGATAAACGAACAGTACTTCGTCAGTCCCTGAGAAATTTGAATAAATGTGTGGATTCATACAATGCAGACGTACTTAGGGGCGAATACGCCACTATGAGAAAGGATTACAAATCATTTATAAAAACTAACAGATAGAAGATAAACAAAATGTTCTTGTAACGCTTGAATGCAATAGTACTGATCCTAAAACATTGGGGGTACTACTATAAAAAGACGTATAAACAATACATTATCAACCTGTACTATTTCAAGTGAAGATTGGTATGACCATTTTGAAAAAGTATTTAATGACGCATCTGCAGAGAATGATAAATTAGATTGTAATAGTTTATTTTCTAACGAAGTTTTTGATACTCAATCTGTAACTGTTTGTGAAACAGATGGTTCCATTTTAGATTTAGAAATATCAGAACTAGAAGTATATAATGCCATGAAAGCACAAAAAAGAATGGGAAAGCACCAGGACCAGATGGCTTCAGCAGTGAGTTTTATAAAAACTCTCTCCTCAGGTCATTTTGTTCCTGACTAAGCTCTTCAACAAACTTTTGGATTCAGGTTTTTATTTCCCCAAAATTGGTCAGAATCAGTTATACAGCCATTACATAAAAAAGGAGACATTAATTCCCCTGACAACTACAGGGGTATTTCACTGTTGAATATCAGCAGCAAAATGTACACATTCATACTTAATAAGAGATTGACAAATTGGGCAGAGGACAATATTTGTTAAGTGAAGCGCAGGCAGGGTTTAGAAAGAATTACGGTACAGTCGATCACATATTTACTCTACTTGCACTAGTTCAGAAGCAATTTTCAACTAACAAAACAAAATTATATGCAGCTTTCATTGATTTTAGGAAAGCCTTTGATCTCATACAGAAACCATCTTTGGCTTATACTCCACAAAAATGGTATCAAAGGGAAAATGTTCAAAGCTATTCAAAGTATGTATGAAATAGTTAAAGCTAGGGTCAGAACTAACGGTGGTCTTACAGAAACATTTATGTGTCCTAGAGGATTGAAACAAGGCGATAACTGTAGTCCTATTTTATTTGCTTTTTTTATCAATGAGCTTGCAAATGATATAACACAGCATGGTAGACATGGGGTACGATTGTCACCTGATTTGATGCAGATTCTGGTTTTGTTATTTGCTGATGATGTTGTCCTCCTTTCTACCACTGTTATCGGGCTCCAGAACCAACTGAACATTCTAAAAAGTACGGCAGATAGACTAGGTCTTACAGTTAATAATGAAAAATCAAAAATAGTAGTGTTTAGGAAAGGTGGTTACCTTGCTGCAAGAGAAAAATGGTTCTATGGAAATGTTAAAATGGAAGTGGTAAATCAATATAAGTATTTGGGAATATTTTTCTCCACAGGGTTAACATTTTTTACTCATTAGAAGATTTGGCTCGTAAAGCAAAAAAAAAAATGTGTTTCCAGTATCTTTAGATTCCTCTGGTCTATAGGCGAAAATTCTCCTAAGATTTTCTTTAAGATATTTGACACTCAAGTACAACCTATTCTGACATATGGTGCAGAAATTTGGGGGTTGACTGCAGATCACACCCCCATTGAGAGAGTACATCTTCTTGCCATAAAACGTTTATTGAATATCAGCATACAAACACCTAATACACTTGCATATTATGAAGCTAACAGATATCCACTTTACATACAAACATTTACTAAAACTATTAAGCACTGGTTAAGACTAACAAAAATGGAGGAATATCGTATTCCAAGGAAATCATACAAAATGCTATACACAATGCACTGTCAAGGTAAGACAAATTGGGTAAGCAAGGTTTGCATTACATTGTTTAGGTATGGGTTTGGATTTGTGTGGGAGAATCAAGGAGTAGAAAATGTAAAATCATTTATATCCATTTTTAAGCAAAGGCTTTATGACTGTCGTCTCCAAGATCTAGACGCTTTGTTACAATCCAAAGCAAGATACGAACTTTATTCCACATTTAGTCAACTACAAAGTATTCCTGGCTATCTAGTGGAGATAAAAAATCAAGCACTTAGAAAACACCTAACCAGACTTCGGCTTGGTGTTTCCCAACTTAAACCTCACAGGTTCAGACATTCGAGAAGCCAAGAAAGCATGACATGCCCATTTTGTCCCAACGAACTTGAAACAGAACTTCACTTTACATTAGTTTGTCCCAAGTATAAACTATTGCGGGAGAGATATATTCCTTCCAAATATTATATACATCCAAATTCTTTCAAACTTACTTTATTACTATCAAATTCAAGGATGTGTGTGCCACTGGCTCTATTCCTGTCCAAATCATTTAAACTAAAAATCAGAAACCACCAAATAACTGAGTTTATTTGAAAATCAAATTACTACTATATATGTTGTGTTTGAAAGTTTGCTTTGTTGTAGGAAGCCTCTTCGGGTCATGGACGAATGACTTGTTTAATTGTGGCTACTTTGGTGTCACGGGATCCGACATTTAAGGGGCCGCAACTCATTGGCTTTGTATGTGAGGGGGGGGGGGGGGGGGGGGGGGGGGGGGGGGGGGGGGGGGGGGGGGGGGGGGGGGGGGGGGGGGGGGGATGATGATGATGATGAATTTCCTTGTTTATTCGTGATTATTTTGGGGGGGATACCGGAATCAAACTGAGCCTTAGGGGCAGACATGGGCAGAATGGTCTTCGAAAAGTTTTGCGGGTTTGACATTTCAAGTGTATGTTTCCTTCTCTCTCTCTCTCTCTCTCTCTCTCTCTCTCTCTCTCTCTCTCTCTCTCTCTCTCTCTCTCTCTCTCTCTCTCTCTCTCTCTCGTTATCTGTCTGTCATTCTACCTTTCTATCTAAGTTTGTTTTTATATATGTATATATTATAGGGCCTCTATGTAACATTCACTTAATAATCATAAACTCGTTGACTCGTTGACTCTCTCTCTCTCTCTCTCTCTCTCTCTCTCTCTCTCTCTCTCTCTCTCTCTCTCTCTCTCTCTCTCTCTCTCTCTCTCTCTCTCGAGCACGGCGTTTTTTGCATTTTCAAAGTGACCAAACTGAAGTCTTGTAAACCTGCAAGGAGCATACGGAGAACGAACATTTCAAAAGCACGTCTATACATCCAAGCACGTTACATAGATGCGATGTTGACAGATAATTGTGACAGGAGTTTTGCCAGTGCAACATTTCGGCTGTATTCTTACCATTCTAAGTACATTTCGTGTCTTCTAAATGAGGATGTTTTTTTCAGTTGACATTTAAAAAACGAATTTTCGGTTTATTTCTTTCAAAACCCCCACAACATGACGTTAAAACCACAACATTACGTTAAAACTACCACACCATGACCTTAAAAGCACTTCAGCATGACGTTAAAACCACCACAACATGACGTTAAAAAAAACTACAACATGACGTGAAAACCACCACAACATGACGTTAAAACCACTACATCATGACGTTAAAACTACCACAACATTATGTTAAAAACACCACAACATGACCTTAAAACCACTACAACATGACGTTAAAAAGACCACTTCCTCCGGCTTCAAAAGCTTGAATTTCTATTGATGATAAAAAAGACAATCGATTCCGCTATAAAGGGAAAGGCAAAAGACAGGGCCTATCGTCATGGAGACTGGAGGAAAAGGAGAAGGAAGTACATGGTAAATGATAGTAGCACTTAATGTTGTTTCAGATGGAAGCTTAGGGAGTAGACACGTCATCCGTTTTCCCCGGACGGCTGGCCTTACCTCAGACCCAAACGTTTAAGGTGTGTACACAATGCTAAAGAAGGGTGAAAATGGGGAGTGCTAGAAAGACAAACAGGACTGAATCAAAAGTAAGTGTCGGGAAATCTAAGGAATCTGACCTGACCCACACGGGCGATTCTTATTCCTTCAAAAAGCCCAATTCCACCTTCAAACTGATGTCATTTTGAATGATGTTCATTTAGAAATTAAAATTTACGTCAAAGGTGTAATTCAATTCATTAATCTTAAGATGGATATTCA
>JADBJO010001249.1:442500-447500 GCA_016801955.1 Conus betulinus | reverse complement strand
GAGACAGACACAGAGACAGACACAGAGACAGAGGAACAGGACCGACAGGGACAGGAAAGACAGACAGACAGACAGACAAACAAACAGAGCGTGTGTTCAGAATGGTAGAGGGAGGTCATAAGGAAGAGGATAAGAGGGAGTTGAGAGAGAGAGAAAATGATGGGGGTGTTGGGGAAGGAAAGAGGGGAAGAGGCAAAGAGAGAGAGAGAGAGAGAGAGAGGAGAGAGAGAGAGAGAGAGAGAGACTACCATTAGGGAGCCATCACTCTTCAGGACTGATCAACATACGCTTCATCACATCCGCTAACCCAGGGGACCACGCATGGAAGTGCACACAGAATCTAGGATACAGCATGGCAAGAAACGACATTGCGAAGAATAGGGTCGAAAAAAGCACGGCAGGAGACCAAGGTAATTGTATTAAAGATGAAAGTGGTACTTAGCACAACAAGAGAGGGAAAAAACCTTAGGAACAACAACAATATCCATTTTAGATAGACCGAACGCATCTGTTGACGTTTTAAAAAAAATGCACACACACACACACACACACACACACACACACACACACACACACACACACACACACACACACACACACACACACACACACACACACACACACACACACACACACACTCTCTCTCTCTCTCTCTCTCTCTCTCTCTCTCTCTCTCAGAGAGAGAGAGAGAGAGAGAGAGAGAGAGAGAGAGAGAGAAGAGAAAGAGAGAGTCTTACGCAGGCTTGTTATTACCAAATAAAAGGTATAGAAATAAACGTTTGCATATGACCCGGCAATAAACAATTCTAGCAAAAAGCTGTCCTACTGACGTTATAGAAAGCAATCGCAAGAAATAAACGTATTAGCATTGTAACATTCTGGATGGCATACAAAACATAATGAAAAAACACAACAACAGACAGAATCAAGTTTCATATCGGTTGCCATGGGTTGTCTAAAATCAAGAACTTACAGAGAGAGAGAGAGAGAGAGAGAGAGAGAGAGAGAGAGAGAGAGAGAGAGAGAGAGGCAGGCAGGAGAGCAGGCAGGCTTGCACACAGACAGACAATCAGACGGGCAGACTATCAGACAGATACACAGACAGACAGAAACAGGTCATGGGAGAGAGGGAAGTGAGAGAGAAATAGCAAAATACACATTATCTAATGGTGTTAAGTTTTTTTTTTTTTTTTTTTTTTTTTTTTTTTTTTGTTTTGATGGACATTTAGGTGCAGTTTGTCACTTTCTGTATACTATTTTGATACATTTTCAGAGTAGATTGGAAATTCTAAGGGTTTTTGTGGGTCAAAAATGATCATGTCTTGATATGAAAGAAGACCATCTCTTGTTACTACAGAACGTAATAGCCAGACACACAAAAATATAGGACACAGCTGCAGCAATCAAACCTTGGGATACCCCCTTAGAGTACGTAGGGGCTGAAATGGCCTCCTGTTGGGACTAGCTAAAACTGACACAGAACAGGGAAAAAAGAGTAGAAGAGAGTCATGCGGATAGCTGTGCATAAGCCTCGACCCATCACTGCGATGTCTAAGACAGCAGGAAAGCGTCTCAACGAGAAAAAATGAAGCCCTGTACACCTAAACATCATTATCACTCATCGGCCTTGACCGAGCCGCAGTGTGGCGCGTTCTGTTACAGGTGATTATACCGCACCAGACAATGTATCCCCAAGTGCGTCATCAGATTAAATGCTGTAGCTTCTCACCTAAGGTAGGTATGACATTTTATCTGATGAAACACCTGGGGACGTATGTGATCTGGAGTAATGTTAACCAAGTATGAGGCATCAGTGAGTGCATTGCCAGAAGTTCAATAAGGCAGAGTTATTGTCCATCAACGCGCTCAGATGTGTGAACAAGATTGATGAAACTGTGTTTTGATTCAATGCTGATGGACCCGTTCATGCTGGTTGGCAGTTGATTCACGCGCACGCGCACACAGAGAAGAAGAGGCAGTAGAACAGATTCCTGGCTCCAGTATTTATGGTGGCAACTTAGTCATGGCCGCATTGTCCTCTTTCTCACAACTGTCGGCTACTGAGTACAGAGAAAGCATGTTATGTCCATCGTGTTTGCCGGGCAAATGCTGTTGATTAAAGGTCCGTCAGTATAAGGCTTGCTTGGTTTGAAGGAAATGGGAACACGCCAGCTCGGTGAACCGCATGGGTATTGACAGAACATGGCATGCAAAGCAGAAAAAAAAAGAACAAAAACAAAACAAAACAAAAATCAAACCAAAGCTGATGACAAACAGCACAGAGCCAGCAGAAGTGCCGGTCAGCTGACAAACACTTGAGAGTCCAATTGATTCGAATGTCTGGAAACCATCAGTAATCAAAATGGATCAAAGACAAATCCTGGCACAGAACACACAAAACAGCAGCAGAAGCCATGGCAAAAACACAAACAAACAAACAAACAAAAACAAACACCTAAATCTTCTGCACACACTGTGCTACCCTTCTTCCTGTCTGCGTGCCAACAGAGGACTCAGCGGAAATTGAAAGGCAGACCCAAGCAGTGAGGCTCGATGTTCAGAAGAACATTCATCGCCTTCTACGCTGAGTCTGTTCACAGACAACGAAGTGCACGGAGTCACTGGGCAGCATTGTCAGCAGAGAGATCTACTGACCGCAGGGGGAACAGGAAGGCAGCAGTGAATGGACACAGGCCAGCGGGCTGTCACCAACCCTCCTCCACAAACAGTGCGGGGGGGGGGGGGGGGGGGGGGGGGGGGGGGGGGGGGGGGGGGGGGGGGACAGCTGGCAGACAGAAAAAGAAATAGGCAGACAACATCGCTGAAATGACCAAGGAAGAGCTGTACTGACCAAGGAAGACCTGTACTGACCAAGGAAGAGCTGTGCTGACCAAGGTAGAGCTGTGTGCTGACCGAGGAAGACTCGTTCTGACCGAGGAAGACCTGTGCTGACCAAGGGAGACTTGCTGACCAAGGAAGACCCGTGAGGACCACCAAGGAAGACCTGCATGACCACGAAAGACCTGTGCACACCAAAAGGAAGACTTATGCTGACCGAAGGAGACCTGTCTTGACTACAAGGAAGAGCTGTACTGACCAAGGAAGACCTGTGCTGACCAATGAAGAGCTGTGCTGACCAAGGAAGACCTGTGCTGACCAAGGAAGACCTGTGCTGACCAAGGAAGACCTGTGCTGACCAAGGAAGAGCTGTGCTGACCAAGGAAGAGCTGTGCTGACCCAGGAAGACCTGAGCTGCTCTCACCAACTCATTCATCCCCAAACGACAGGGTGGGAAAGAACCGATGCAGCGTTCTTCATTGGAGATTTCCCATGATCCTTGCGGGTGACAGGTCTGACGTCATGCGCCCAGGGGCAGAGAACTGGTAGAGTCACCGTGTCCATGAATCACTGGAGTGTCCCGATTTTTTTTTTTTTTTTTTTTTTTGTTTCTTTTTCTTTTTTTTTTTTGGGGGGGGGGGGGGGGGGGGGGGGGACGGGCGCAGATCTGGCCTAGGGGTGGCAGGAGAAGTGAACTGGCAGATTCACCGTGTCCCTAGATCACCGGTTTTCTCCTAGCGGGTGTCAGGTCTGGCCTAGTGGTGGCAAGGGCAGACAACTGGTAGAGATTCACCACGTCCTGCTGCAGGCGTCATGTCAGGAAAGACCTGCAATGCTCACCACTGCAGCCCAGCAGGGGTACATCCCAAAAATGTCGCCACCCGGGTGTGTGTGTGTGTGTGTGTGTGTGTGTGTGTGTGTGTGTGTGTGTGTGTGTGTGTGTGTGTGTGTGTGTGTGTGTGTGTGTGTGTGTGTGTGTGTGTGTGTGTGTGTGTGTGTGTGTGTGTGTGTGTGTGTGTGTGTGTGTGTGTTGTGTGTGTCTATATCTACTGTCTACTATCTACACTCTCAAACACACACACACACACGCGCGCGCGCGCGCGTGCGCGCCTATGTATGCGCTCAGGTCAGTGTTGAGAAATGATCAGAGTGCTGTTTCAGAATTGTTTTAAAAAACACGCAAAAATGTGAAGGAAAGAACAGAAAACAGCACCAACACTAAACACAATTTTAAGAGGGAAAAAAGATTCATGAGGGAGCAGCAATAACAACATTACCAGAGAGAGAGAGAGAGAGAGAGAGAGAGAGAGAGAGAGAGAGAGAGAGAGAGAGACTTGATAGGCTTCATTTTCATTTGTTGAGTGCGTGGTATGAGCGAGCGTTGTTTCAACCCCGTGTTGGAGGTGTCGGTTTTGTGGCGGGATTTTTTTTCGCCCAGATGGCAACCATTTGTCTGGCACTGTAGAGCAGTGCCAACACGTCTGCAGAGCATTGCTGCCGTGGTGTCAACTGGTTGGTTATCACTCTGTCCGCCCTGCCGCGCCGCACACAATACAGATTGCTGATGCAGTTTATGAGGCGTGGAGTGAACGCCTCCCCACCCCACCCCCCACCCCCCCCACAACCGTCTCCCTCTGCCTCTCTCAGCTTTTGTCTCTGCCTCTCTCTCTATCTCAATGTCACTGTCTGTCTGTCTTGTCTCTGTCTGTCTGTCTGTCTGTCTGTCTGTCTGTCTGTCTGTCTCTCTCTCTCTCTCTCTCTCTCTCTCTCTCTCTCTCTCTCTCTCTCTGCTTCTTTCTTTCTTTCTTCTTCTTCTTCTTCTTCTTCTTCTTCTTCTTCTTCTTCTTCTCTCCATCTCCTCCTCCCTCCTCCTCCTCCTCTCCTCATCCTCTCTTCTTCTTCTTCTTCTCTCTTCTTCTTCTTCTTCTTCTTCTTCTTCTCTTCTTCTCCTCCTCCTCTCTCCTCCTCCTCCTCCTCCTCCTCGTCCTCTCCTCCTCCCTCTCTTTCTTCCTCTTCTTCTTCTTCTCTTCTCTTCTTCTTCTTCTTCTTCTTCTCTTCTTCAGTGAAGAACACTGTGTTGCTGTCAGAAAGTAGCGAAGGTGTCATTTGCAAGCTGTATCTCAACTTACAGACCGTAGCCTCAAAACACACAGTACTAAAGC
>JADBJO010001249.1:425000-432500 GCA_016801955.1 Conus betulinus | reverse complement strand
AAAAAGTCAATTGACGATCCTAAGCGATTTTGGTCAACAATTGGGACAATCAATAAGAAAAGAATAGTGTATAATGGTATCAGTAGTCAACAGTGGCATGATCACTTCTTCAACGTGTTTAAAAACCTTGATTGTTGTGATCATGAAGACATAGAATCTGAAGATGTCATCAGGGAAGAAACCGATGAACCGCTCTTTAATGATCCCATCACCAAACAAGAGGTTATTAATGGTATTTGTAATCTGAAAAGTGGAAAAAGTGCTGGACCAGATAAAATTGTAGGGGAAATGTTTAAAAATGCGAATTCAACTGTATTCGATTTTCTTATCACTTTGTTTAATTATATTTTTGATAATGGGATATTCCCAAAAGAATGGTCAAAGTCAATTATTGTTCCAATTCATAAAAAAGGAGATATAAATAACCCAGATAATTATAGAGGAATAACCTTAACAAATGTAGTAAGCAAAATTTTATACACATATTTTGAATAAAAGGTTAACTCTTTGGTCTGATAATGAAGGAAAAATAGTTGAAGAACAGGCTGGCTTTAGGAAAAACTACAGTACAATAGATCATATTTTTTCTCACTATATGCAATGGTGCAAAAACATCTTCTCCAGAATACTAAATTATATGTTGCTTTCGTAGACTTCAAGAAAGCCTTTGATTCTGTTAATCGAAAAATTTTATGGAACGTTCTAAGAAAGGCCGAAATCAATGGGAAAATGTATAAAGCTCTTAGAGGAATTTATGATACAGTATTTTCTTGCGTTCGTGATAAAGGTATATTCTCAGAAATGTTTGACTGCCCTCGAGGTGTCAAAAACAAGGATGCTTGCTGAGCCCCCAGTTATTCACATTTTTTATAAACGAATTAGCTATAGAAATCAATAAAAGTGCAAACACGGTATACAAATGATTCCAAACGCGGTCGAGATTTTCTTGATGTTATTCGCAGATGACGTCATTTCTCCTTTCTGACACTGTTGTGGGTCTTCAAAACCAACTTAATATTTTGAAAAGGGAAGCAGACAGATTGCAACTTACTATAAATCTGGAAAAAACTAATATTATAGTTTTTAGAATGGGTGGATATCTTTCTAGATATGAGAGATGGTGGTATGGGGGAATAGAAGTAAAAGTAACAAATCATTATAAATATCTAGGAATGATATTTACAACAAAATTAAGTTTAAGCATGGGATGGTCAGAAACTTACAAAAAAGGGGAAAAAGGGTGTAACACAGATACTACGATCTTTAAAAAAAACTAAATTCAACTGAACCATCTATCTTTTGGAAACTTTTCGACTCACAAATTGAACCTATACTAACATATGCATCAGAAGTGTGGGGCTTATCTGACAACCACCTAATGGAAAATGTGCATACATTTGCAGTTAAACGTTTTATGAATGTTCCATTACATTCCTCAAATAAAATGATCTACGGAGAATCAGGTAGATACCCACTTTACATAAGAGCTCAGGTCAAGTGTATAAGATATTGGTAAGATTGCTAAAATTACCATTAACGAGATTATGCAGACAAGCTTATGTAATGTTGCTACAACAACATGAAATCAGGAAAATCCAATTGGGTTACAAAAATTAAAAAACTTCTAAGAAAAAACGGTTTTGGTATAGTTTGGTTAAGTCAGGAAGTGGGGGGACGAAAATTTGTTCATTTCAGAACTGAAAGATAGACTAATATGCATTTTTCAACAAAATCGGCATTCGCAAATGGAAGGAAAAGAAAAGTATAACTGGTTTCTTGAATTCAATAGTAATTTGCAGCAGGAAAGGTATCTGTCTGTTATAACATATAAATGGCATAGAGACATGTTCGCCAGATTTAGAACTAGAACTTTGGGTCTGAATGCAAACAAAATTGGTTTCTTCCACGATCAGAAAATGAGAATGTATGCAAAGTCTGCACAATGAATGCTATTGAAGATGAATACCATTTTTTGTTCAAATGCAAAGCTTATGACGATGTCCGCAAAAAGTGTAAAATTTTCAGACGACTGTTGCGAACAGACAGAGAGTAAGTGAGATTTTCTCTTTGACAACGAGGACCACATAAGATCTTTAGCTATGTTTATCGCTGAATCCTACAAAATCAGACAATATAAACTTTCAGTCTGAAAACAATACTTTTCGTGCAAGTATTACTTATGGGTTTTTTTCGGTAACCCCTTATGGACTTTAATTTGAGAATTGATATGATTTTTTTGCTGCCCAAGAGTTTTCTAACTTGACCTAGATTGAGGACAGTGAGCTTATGTTCCTATTTTATTATGTTTGCTTGTTCACTCTATTATGAAGGAATGTTTACTTGGTTTACTCTTGTCCTTCACAGCCATTTATGAAATTGCCCAAAAATGTATTTGAGACTGTGTTTCTACCCCATGACATAAGGGCTATTAGCTGTTGTCATTAAAGGTTGTCATTGTCATTGTCATTGTCTCTCTGCCTAAACTTTGCAAGTGATTGGACAGGACACAAGAGCAGACACACCACTGAACACCACGGAAGTGACTCGGCAACAGTGCAGTGTCTTCTCGTGACGACGTCATGCCGACTGCTCAAATAGTTCCAGAGATTGTCATCCACTTTGGATCCTGAGGCCGTGATTCAAAATCTCCTGCAGAGGTGTTCACTGTGATCAGGATGTTTTCCCTATTCCTTGGTGCCATGAGTTCTACAATCTTGGGTGATAAAACACCAGAGGATTTTAACTGTTTCTGATTCAGCTGTCACACCGTTTAGTGACCACGTTGTCTTTGATGCAAGCAACGTATATCAGGGTTAGAGGTAAGAAAGGACGTTTTGTCTACCACTACCCCACAGATCTCTTAATATCTGTTGATTCTGTTGGATTCTCTGGGGCAGGGGGGGGTGACGTGGGGGGGGGGGGGGGGGGGGGCGGTTCACATCGCTATTTGTCTCTGACTGGCTTTTTTTCAAAGCACGATTCCGCCCACACAACCCAGCCTCCCACTATTCTTCTCCATCCCTTCCCTCCTCAATGACTGGCTGTTGTATTGCGTTGAGAGAGCGTTTAAATTCTGTGCTGAGGTGTCCGCATTCCATTAGCTGCAGGTTTCTGCACCGTCCTCCCACTCCACCTCTGAAGGAAGTGCACATCAGTCTCCATTAGTTGATGTGTCAGGGTCAGTGTGGAGGCTCTCTCTCTCTCTCTCTCTCTCTCTCTCTCTCTCTCTCTCTCTCTCTCTCTCTCTCTCTCTCTCTCTCTCTCTCTCTCTCTCCCATTTTGATGAGTTTTACGTTTCTTGGTGATCAAGGAAATAGCACTATTGATTTTTTGTGCATGCTCTGTAAATTTGACATGGACAGCCAAATCTTTAAAAATAGAAAAACGCATTGAGTCCCAGCACATGCCTTAAAAGTATTTGTTCATTGTACCGTCACTGACAAAGGAAAGGGAGAAACAAAAGTAAGATGTACCCATAACTAAAGTTAAATGGGAGCACGGCAAAGAGCATTTATTTTTAGCTCAGAATCCACTCACAGTAGTCAGGCTCTTGAAAAAGCTGTAAATCTGGTTGACAACGACGTTGAGGGCGGACTACAACTTTTCATCGAAACTTTGCTCGAAGCCGGTGAATGAATGCATGAAACGCACAACTTGGCAAAAAAAACACGTGCAAGACCAAATGATAACAATGGTATGATGCTACATGCCGCAATCTTAAAGGTATTGCAAGGCGATCGCTGACACACTACACGCGCACGAAAAAAGCAAAAGATAAGGCTAAGTATAAAGTCAAAAGAAATATTTATAACGACACAGTTAGAAATAAAAGAACGCAATACAAAAAAAAAAATCTAAGCGGTACTCTGCTAAATAGTGGAAACAACAGTAGCAAATTTCGGTCTACAATTCGCAGTGTCAGACACAAACCACATAAAATAACCAACATTCCGATCTCCGTTTGGAAGCATCATTTTGAAACTGTTTTTAGACAGGCTGGTGAGTCAGGCAAAACAAACGGGAATCCCCACGACACTCGGCTAGAATCTGAAGACCCCATCTTGCTCCCAGATTTAGACCACCCAATCACAGACACTGAAGTTAAGCAAGCAATTAGAAAATCAAAATCAGGAAAAGCGTCAGGGTCAGACGATATTAGTAATGAGTTTTTAAAATCGTCTGTTCATTTCATTGCCCCCTTCTTAGTAAAATTGTTCAACAGAATCTACGATAACGGCTATTATCCTGTTGAATGGTCTCACTCAGTCATAGTTCCTCTATTTAAAAAAAGTGACTCTGCTAATCCAGGAAACTACCATGGGATTTCACTACTGAGCTGCGTTAGTAAGGTGTTTACATCCATTCTGAACAAGCGACTCTACAAATGGCAGAACATGAAGAAAAAATTTGTGAGGAGCAAGCTGGTTTTCGCAAATCATATTCGACTATCGACCATATTTTCTCTCTAATTACAATGATCAATGCATGTATCAACGAGAAACGCAAAAATGGAAAACTATACATAGCTTTCATCGACTACATGAAAGCGTTCGATACAGTTAACCGAGAAAGTTTATGGAAATGCTAGAAAAAGTTAATACATCTACTAAAATATTAAATATGCTGCAGGGAATATATAAATCTGTTCGATCGTGCATTAAATGGGGCTCTGAGACATCCGAGTTCTTTGAATGCCCTGGCGGTCTGAAGCAAGGATGCTAGTTATCTCCCTTGATCTTCTCCATACTTATAACTGAAGTGGCAGGAGAAGTGAATAGTAAAGGAAAACACGGCTTTCAGTTTCTTCCTTCTTTGAGAGAAAATTCCCCTTTGCTTTTTGCGGATGATATCGCTTTAATTTCTTCTACACCTTCAGGTTTACAAAACCAATTAAACAATTTGCAGATATAGCGTCTGATAAATTGGGTCTAAAAGTAAATCTGACGAAGACTAAAGTTATGATTTTTAGAAAAGGAGGTCATTTGTCCAAATATGAAAAAATGGCACTATAAAGGAGAGCAAATTGAAGTGGTGAACAGCTACAAATATCTTGGTTTCATCTTGACTACTAAATTATCTTTTGTAGTAGCAGCGTTGGATGACTATTCAAGGAGAGCCAAATATAAAACAATAGAATTATGAAAACAATGTGGAATTTGGGTAGGATGATACAGTTGTCTTTTTTAAACTATTTGACACGATGGTGAAGCCAATGCTATTGTACGCTGCAGAGGTATGGGGTGTTACACAATATAAAACTATCGAAACGGTCCATCTGTTTGCCTGTAAAAAACTGTTACGTGTTAGCCCTAAAACACCAAATGCGATGGTCTACGGAGAGACTGGTCGCTATAGTCTTTATATAGACAGCACACTAAGAGCACTTAGCTATTGGTTTTCTTTACAACAGATGGAACTGAACAGAATACCCAAGCAAGCATATCTTTCCTTGATGAACAGCCTTATGAACAATACTGACGACAGAACGATAAAAAAGTAATTGGGCATATGATATAAAATGTTGTCTTGATAGATATGGATTTTCTGAAGTGCGGTTAGAGGGTGGGGTCGGAAATGTTAATATGTTTAAGAAGATTTTTAGGCAAAGGATGGTAGACTGTTTTCAGCAAGACTGGGTTAGCAAATTAAATTCAAGTGATCGCTTCAACACCTATTGTTCATTTAAGTCTCTTTTACAACCAGAACTGTATCTGACCTATTTAACGGTTAACAAATTTAAAATGTATTTCACCAGATTTCGTCTTGGGTTAAACGACCTAAATGTAAATAGCAGATACAAAGAAAATATCAAAGCATGTCCTTTTTGTAACCAACTTGAGAACGAACTCCACTTTCTATTAAGATGCAATGCTTATATGCCTTTCAGAGAAAAATACATACTGAAGCACAGACAATTTCAGAACGTGAACTCTATTGAACTAAAACAATTACTTGCAAACGAAAATGTGCATATTACAAGAGATATTGCTATGTACATTTATTATGCTTTGAAAAAAAAAGAGAAGAACTCGTATCCCGTACAGTATGAATAATCAGTTACCCTCAAAAAGAAGCATTATTAGTACATCGAAGAATGTACTTTTGTTATCATTTCTCCTTTTTCTCTTTAACATTAAAATTGTGTTCAATTGTGTTCAATTGTGTTCATATACGCAACTTTTTTTTTTTTTTTTTTTTTTTTTGCTGCTGTCCCAACCTCTGCACCACCTCAGAGACAGTGCACCCACGCCGCTCATTCCGACACCCCGTCCACAGCCACTGCCCGGTCGGCCCCGCCGCAGCCCCGGCACCGGCTATCCACAGGGAGCAGTCAATGTCAAGTCGTCAAGAGGCAACCCACCGGAGGAGACACTGCACTGCTGCCGAGTCACTTCGGTGGTGTTCAGTGGCGCCTGTTCTGATCTAACATACAGCAGGATACGCAACTTATGTGTGTGTCTTTGTTTCTACTTTTCCCATGAGTTTCTTTGTATTGGTCTGTCTGTGAAGGAAAGGAGTGCACCCAATATAAGAGGAAAAAAAAAAAAGCAGAACAGTCATTCACCTCCCCCTCCTCCCCTTTCTTCCGACCTCACCATGCATTGTTCCTCCTCTCATACTGAATGAATTGCTCTTTCGCTGAATCAAGAGAGTGGGCTTTTTTTTCTGGTGAAAAAAAGACTCATGCTTTTCTGGCTCTGTTCAGCTTTCTGTATTCTCCTGTGGCAAAATAACCAAGCATTAGATTTATCAATAAAATGAGGGCGGATTTTCATTGACCGATTCTGTACCTCTTTTGAAATGAGACTCTGTGTGTGTGTGTGTGTGTGTGTGTGTGTGTGTGTGCGTGCGTGCGTGCGTGCGTGCGTGCGTGCGTGCGTGCGTGCGTGTGTGTGTGTGTGTGTGTGTGTGTGTGTGTGTGTGTGTGTGTGTGTGTGTGCAGCTGGCACTACCGCTCTTCCCGACGGGAGATAAGCACTGTTGACCTTCTGATTGAGTCTGGTAACCCTCATTCCTGACATATGGTAACGCCATTTATAACATCCAGAAACCATCATTCAGACATCAAGAGAAGTGCGGCTTATAGCCTGGCAACCACCATTCCTTCAACTGACGATGGAGTTAACATAATGAACATATTGTTTTGCAGTGAACATTGTTCTCAAAGTCTGATAGCCACCATCTACATTCGGTAGTAGCAATTATGTATAGTCTCGTCTTTAGTATTCATGAGAAGTCTGGCAAAGTTACTCACACTACCTCTGTGTCTGTGTGCGTGTGTGCGTGCGCGCGTGCGTGCGTGTGTGCGTGCGTGTGTGTGTGTGTGTGTGTGTGTGTGTGTGTGTGTGTGTGTGTGTGTGTGTGTGTGTGTGTGTATGTGTGTGTGTGCGTGCGTGCGTGCGTGCGTGCGTGCGTGTGTTGTGTGTGTGTGTGTGTGTGTGTGTGTGTGTGTGTGTGTGTGTGTTTCCATTAGTATATTTCATGTATTTGTCGGCAATT
>JADBJO010001249.1:415000-420000 GCA_016801955.1 Conus betulinus | reverse complement strand
TAGTAGTAGTAGTAGTAGTAGTAGTAGTTATGATTAACATTATTATTGTTGTTATTGTTGTTGTTCTGGTTGTTATTAATATTGTTGTTTTAGAGCTGTTGGTGGTGTCGGTAGTAGTAGTAGTAGTAGTAGTAGTAGTAGTAGTAGTAGTAGTAGTAGTAGTAGTAGTAGTAGTAGTAGTAGTAGTAGTAGTGAGAGAAAACGGGGCCCATCCTTGCAGGTCTCCATTCCATGCAGCGTCTATGGACGACTTTGTGCCTAAGACTTGGTCTTCATTCCCACATGAGGACCCACATCAGCAGATGACCTGTCTGCCTACTGATCCGTCGGACACGACGGGAGAATTCCATCATCATCACCATCATCATCATCATCATCATCATCAGTAGTAGCAGTAGTAGTAGTAGTAGTAGCAGCAGCAGCAGCAGCAGCAGCAGCAATGCTGTCATCGTCGTCGTTGTTGTTGTCGTTGATGATGATGATGATGATGATGATGATGATGATGATGATGATGATGATGCTTTTGGTGTTGTTACTGCTGGTGTTGTTAATGAAAGTGCCTGTTTAGCGCCTACCCTCAGTTAGAATCAGTCCCTTAGCGCAGTACAGTTCGATGATGATGATGATGATGATGATGATGATGATGATGATGATGATGATGATGATGATGTTGCTTTGGTGTTGTTACTGCTGATGTTGTTCATGAAGGAGCCTGCTTAGCGCCTACCCTCAGAAAAACCCGTCCCCTCGCACAATACAGTTCGCGCTGTCCTGTACATGCCAGGTGCTTACTTGGTCAGAGTGCCTGAAGAGCTGACTACTGATGCTAATGCTTCCTGTCTCATTCAGTCCATGTCAGTCCCTCAGTTTGTGACGGATTCTCTCAATATAACGGATGTTTCTTGTTTCCTTCTTTCTGCTCTGTGCCTTGTGTCTTCAAATGTGCTGGAAAAATTGGTGCAATAAGTGACATTCATTGGGAGGTATGGGCATGTGACTGTCTTAACACAGGGGCACACGTTACTTTTTTTTCTCTCTCTTTCTTGTTGTTGTTGTTGTTGTTGTTGTTGTTGTCATTTTCTATCGTTCATTACGTTTGCTGGCAAAAAAAAACGTTTCCAAAAAATAATAACACGTCCCTCAAAGATTAGAAACAGAGCGCCCTAAAAATGAAGGTTAGTAACGCAATCCACATAAAGTAGTAACGTCTTCATCAATGACAAAGACTGTTTATGACATTTACAAACGCTGGTAATAGCATTCGCAAAAAACTGGTAATAGCGTTCACAAAGACTGGCTACAGCATTCACAAAGGCTGGTAATAGCATTCACAAAGCCTGGTAATAGCATTCACAAGAGACTGGTTATAACATTCACAAAGGCTGGTAATAGCATTTACAAAGACTGGTAACAGCATTCACAAAGACTAGTAATAGCATTCACAAAGACTGGTAATAGCATTCACAAAGTCTGGTGATAGCATTCACAAGGACTGGCAATAGCATTCACAAAGTCTGGTAATTGCATTCACAAAGTCTGGTTATAGCATTCACAAAGGCTGGTAATAAGATTCACACAGACTGGTAATAGCATTCACAAAGACAGGTTATGACCTTCACAAAGACTGGTTATGGCGTTCACAAAGACTGGTTATGACGTTCACAAAGACTGGTAAGAGCATTCACAGAGACTGGTTGTGACATTCACAAAGACTGGTAATAGCATTCACAAAGACTGGTAATAGCATTCATGAAGAATGGTTATGACATTCACGATAACTGGTAATAACATTCACAAAAACTGGTAATAGATTCACAAAGTCTGGTAATAGCATTCTCAAAAATGGGTAATAGCATTCACACAAAAAATGGTAATAGCATTCATTCACAAAGACTGGTAAAAGCATTCGCAAAGGCTGATTAATGGCAGTCACAGAGATTGATAAGAACATCATCAGAAGACTGGTCATAGCATTCACAAACTCTGATAATAGCATTCACAGAGACTGGTGTTAGTGTTCATTTCACTAAGAATGATCTCAGCATTCACAAAGACTGGTCATAGCATTCACAGAGACTGGTCATAGGTCATAGCATCACACAGAGACTGGTATTAGCATTCCCAGAGACTGGTCATAGGTCATAGTATTCACAGAGACTGGTCATAGCATTCACAGAGACAGGTCATCATAGCGTTCACAGAGAGGTCATAGCATTTACAGGACTGGTCATAGTTCACAGAGAGCTGACAGTAGCATTCACAGAGACTGGTCATAGGTCACTGAGTGGTCATAGCATTAATGTTCATGGAGAGACTGGTCATAGGTCATAGAATTCACATAGAGATGGTCATACATTCACAGAGACTGGTCATAGGTCATAGTATTCACGGAGACTGGTCATAGCATTTACAGAGACTGTCACATAGGTATCCACAGAGACTGGTCATAGGTCATAGCATTCAGAGACTGGTCATAGGTCATAGCATGGGTCATAGGTCATAGCGTTCGCAGAGACTGGTCATAGGTCATAGTATTCACAGAGACTGGTCATAGCATTCACAAAGACTGGTCATAGGTCATAGCATTCACAGAGACTGGTCATAGGTCATAGCGTTCACAGAGACTGGTCATAGGTCATAGCATTCACAGAGACTGGTCATAGGTCATAGCATCAGAGACTGGTCATAGGTCATAGCATTTACGGAGACTGGTCATAGGTTTATAGTGTTCACAGAGACTGCTATTAACGTTCACAGAGACTGGTCATAGGTCATAGCATTCCCAGAGACTGGTCATAGGTCATAGCGTTCACAGAGACTGGTCATAGGCCATAGCATTCACAGAGACTGGTCATAGCATTCACAGAGACAGGTCATAGGTTATAGCATTCACAGAGACTGGTATTAGCATTCCCAGAGACTGGTCATAGGTCATAGCATTTCACAGAGAGACTGGTCATAGGTCATAGCATTCACAAAGACTGGTCATAGCATTCACAGAGACTAGTCATAGGTCATAGTATTAACAGAGACTGGTCGTAGCTTTCACAGAGATGGTTTTAACATTCACAAAGAACTACTCTCAAAACTGGGACGGATAACAGAAACGAAATCAGCATGGTAGATGTCACTGAGGAGCAATTGTTGCGCGTTTGTATGTCTGTTGTTTGTCAGGAAGACTGTTTGTGGAGAGAATTCTTGTTTCGTATTGTGTTTGAATCAGTGTTCCTGTGCACTTCGTTCTCTGTGTTCATATGTTTTACGGCACTGCAAGGGCAGGGCATGTAGGGTCACAAACTTTATGATTGTCGGTGAGAATGAAGAGCAGGGCATGAAGCGTCACAGACTGTATGATTATCAGTGAGAATGAAGAGCAGGGCATGAAGGGTCACAGACTGTACGATTATCAGTGAGAATGAAGAGCAGGGCATGTAGGGTCACAGACTTATGATTATCAGTGAGAATGAAGAGCAGGGCATGAAGGGTCACAGACTTTATGATTATCAGTGAGAATGAGAGAGCAGGCATGAAGGGTCACAGACTGTATGATTATCGGTGAGAATGAAGAGCAGGGCATGTAGGGTCTCAGACTTTATGATTGTCAGTGAGAATGAAGAGCAGGGCATGAAGGGTCACAGACTGTATGATTATCGGTGAGAATGAAGAGCAGGGCATGTAGGGTCTCAGACTTTATGATTGTCAGTGAGAATGAAAAGCAGGGCATGTAGGGTCACAGACTTTACGATCATCGGTTAGAATGAAGAGCAGGAAGACGATTGTTCTTTTCACTTCTTTAAATTAAAACAGTACATGTCGTGGCGAAGTGATTAGCATCGCGGCCTCCCACCTGGGAGGTCGTGGGTTCGATTCCCATCAGTGCCATTTATATATGGGATTTTTCTGCCCCTCCTGGCCACAGATTAGTTTGCTACAGGCTCAACCGTGATGACTGGGCCACACAGTTAACTTTCATCCATTCTGAAAGTGTGTCTATCTCTCGGGCCAACTGTACGCCAGATGTGTTATATAAGGAAGAGTGGAATGCAACCCTGTCATGCAGGAACTCAGACCAGAATGGAAATCCATGGCATCATTTTCATCATTATCATCCTCATCGATCAGCATTTTAAAAAAAATGTCTGATATCATGTGGTCGTGCATGCCTTGATCTTATGGTGAAGCAGAATAGACCGTGTCTCCACGTCTGTGCCTTTGGTTTGATTCTGTCGGAGTCACCAGTTTCAGCAACTTCACGGGCACTGTCACTGGAAAGACATTGTGGCACCCTCTAGAGGGACAGCTTATTCATGTTGGCTCTATGACTAAGTAAATATCGTCATCAGCAATGGTTTGGTAGGCGGTGACCTGCATATAGTGGATCAGAAAAGGCACAATGAACACAACCGAAATAACTAGATGACAGTGTGGTTTGCCTCATGTCATTTTGACATTGACTGCTTTGTGAGTACGTGTGGGTGGGGGTGGGGGGGGGAGGGGGGGGTAGGGATGGGATGGGGATGATGAGGGAGGGTGTGATCATTGTGGGATTCTCATCTCTCAACTGCAGACAAGCATCAACTAGCTAGCTAATTTCTCTTCAGTAGACTGATGAAGGCCATGAGAAATGGTCACTATAGTTGTAGTAAGTTCCATCCTGTTAAAGGATTATGAGACAGACATTTTAAACCTGCTATGGTCGAGGTGTTCAAAATGGTTCAGATGTTTTCACCCTTTCTTGGTTTCATAAGTTCTGGAGAGTGGAGAAGCAAAAAGGACAGATGAAATTTGAGCATCCTCTCTATTATTAAGCATTGTACCATTTGTCCTCGATGCAGTTATTGTTGTCCCTAAGGGCAGGAGGTCTTTTTACCACCACTTCATAAATAGTAAAGTCTCTTGAATCTTTGATCTCTCTCTCTCTCTCTCTCTCTCTCTCTCTCTCTCTCTCTCTCTCTCTCTCTCTCTCTCTCTCTGCTTCTTAGCATGTACGGACTTTAGAT
>JADBJO010001249.1:405000-410000 GCA_016801955.1 Conus betulinus | reverse complement strand
TGGCAGGGCGCTATATAGGTGAAAACATAAGAAAAAAATCTATGATGTACTTCAGCACTCTGAGGACGAGCGTATTCCCGGTTTACTTCTCAGCATTGATTTTGAGAGAAAGCGTTCGATTCTATCGCTTGGTCCTTTTTAAAAAAAAAGGTTAAAACTCTTTAACTTTGGCCCTGATATTATTAAATGGATTTCTACTTTTTATAAAAACATAACAACCTGTGTGTCTGTCAATGGACAATACTCCAGTTGGTTCCCTATCAGACGTGGAGTGCGGCAGGGGGATCCATGCTCACCGTATTTATATTTAATTGGTGCAGAGGTATTGTCTGTCTTAATTAGACAGCATGATGATATAAAAGGAATTCAGGTGAGAGAGCAGGGGGGGGTCCTCCTGTCGCAATTCGCTGATGATACAAATATCTGTCTAGATGGCACAGAAAAGTCATTTAGAGCAACTATTAATGTGTTGAAAAGCTTTGCACAGATATCTGGTCTAAAAATCAATAACGAAAAAACTAAAGTAGTTTGGTTTGGGAAGTAAGAAAAACTCAACCACAAGGTATATGCGTGACGAGAACTTTTGCTGGAACCCCGGGATTTTTAAGATTTTGGGCATTCAATTTTGCCTAGACTTCAATAGGATGTTTGAAATAAATTTTCATGGGAAGTTACTTAACATTAAAAGACTATTAGGGAGGTGGAGCAAGAGAGATCTTTCTCCGCTTGGTAAGATAACAGTTATGAAAACTCTGGTTGTATCAAAACTAACATACTTATTATTAAACTTGCCAGATCCGCCACTAAATTTTGTCAACGAACTACAAGCTGTTTTGTATTCTTTTTTATGGTGTGATAAGCCTGCAAAGATAAAAAGAAAAGCATTGTGTGTAAACCATATACTGAAGGCGGGTTACAAATGATTGATTTGCATGCTTATATTGCTTCATTGAAATTGTCATGGTTAAAAAGACTTAATTTTGAGGGAAGCTTGCAAAGGTTTATATATGCATTATTTCCCAACTTTGTGAACCTGCCAAAACTAGGCGAGGAATATGTGCATGTTTGTTTGAGGTCATGTAATAACCTATTTTGGACAGATGTACTAAAACATTTCAAGCGCCTGTATGCAAAATGCCTTCCCCTGAGCCCTGCAGAGTTCCTGGCTGAATGTATTCACTACAACAAACACATAATAAGAGGCAGACATGTTGTTTTTATCAAGGAATGGGTTAATGAGAACATCTTGTTTGTTTTTGTCACCAGCTGTTCAGTAGTACCGAGAACAGATTCTATACCTTTCGAGAATTCCAAGATCTTCATCCAAACATTAACAGAACCAATTTTCTTTTGTATACTGGTATTATTAACGCTATAACTGAGCATCAACGGAAATGTAATATTCAGTTGGTAGATAGATATCGGGTCATAGAAACAAAAATTTGGAAAGCTGTAAAAGAAGGAAGCAAGAGCATACAGGGACTACTTCTGAAATCTGATGTGTTGCCTGCAGCAGTTCTAAAATGGAACCTTAGTTTTGAAAATCTGAACTGGTTCAAGATTTTTAAATTTGTAAAATTTTTCATGACACAAAACTGAAATGGTTTCAGCTGCGTATACTACATCGTCTTTTGCCAACAAGAAAATATTTATATGACTGCAAGTTTGGTGAAGACCCAATTTGTAATTTTTGCCAGGAAGATATTCAAACTATTCAACACCTGTTATGGAAGTGTACAAGTGTACAGAAATTCTGGCTTGATCTAATGCAGGTTCTGACCACAAAATGTGAACACACTGTGACAATTCAGTCTGTCAGAGGAACTGATCTTGTTTGGATACAAAGATGGTGTTGTAAACAGATTTTGGGCTTAATTACATTTTATTACCGCAAAATTTTATATATTTAAATCTTATATGGCAAATGATGTACCGAATGTGCAAGGTTTTCTTTGTGTTATGAAAAACAGATATTCTGACCTTAAATTTATGCATTCATTAGAGGGTACATATTCTCGATTCTGTGAACAGTGGTGGGGATACCAAGGTTTATTTTGAAATTTTTGCATTCCCCTATGTCATTACATATGAATGGTTACTTGTAAACAATACAGACTCAACTCTCTCTCTCTCTCTCTCTCTCTCTCTCTCTCTCTCTCTCTCTCTCTCTCTCTCTCTCTCTCTCCTCTCTCTCTCTCTCTCTCTCTCTCTCTCTGCTCAGGTTTGCTTCTTCCTGGCTGAGGAAGAGGCCCTAGTCTGTAAAGTTTATTTTCATGGCACATTTTTCTCCTCTCGTATGCACGAGGGTAGGAACTGAACCAGCCAGGGAGGTTTGGGCAGTGAGCATTTTTTTTTTTTTTTTATTA
This sequence comes from Conus betulinus, assembly GCA_016801955.1. Lineage (NCBI taxonomy): Eukaryota > Metazoa > Mollusca > Gastropoda > Neogastropoda > Conidae > Conus > Conus betulinus. Next base: position 407,634 of record JADBJO010001249.1, on the reverse strand, counting down.
TTTCTTTATCTATTCATATAATTTCTCTCTACTGAAAAAAAGGGAGGAAGAAGGAAAAAAAAAAAATTATAGCAACATGTTCAGGTGTCTGTTAATGGTGGCAAAGCCAAACGGTAAACCACTGTCATTATGTTTGTATTTAATTTATGGGTTTGAATCACTGCTGTAAGATATAATTGTCAATGCAAAAAAAAAAAAAAAAAAAAAGGGGGGGAAAAAAAAATACTGTCATTCAGTGAGTGCATCTTTTGAAAAATTTAATAAAAAATGGATGATACATAAGCCTCTCATAGACAGTGTTACTTAGGAAAAGCTGTGTCAGCAAATCGAATAGATACTTAAAATTGAGTCATTTGATAATGTTACTTGAAAACTGAAATGAGTATTACTATTAGACTAAGCGGATACACCAAGATATTGACGTTGGTCTACAAGGCTATTGACTGACAACTGGTGTTTTAGTGTTCAACCAAAGTCAGATGCCTGAATTGGTGAATAGGTGTCTGTGAATGTGTGTGTGTGTGTGTGTGTGTGTGTGTGTGTGTTTAAACACTACTGAACTGTATGACCTTTAGAACTCAAGTGAACACCATACTTTTCCACTGGAAATCAAGTTATATATATTGCCTAAATGAATCTAATAAATGTTATAGCCTGTACGGGGAAGAGGGAACAGTGCAGAGTTGGAGGATGAGAATAATTGAAAAGTATATGGATGAATGGCTGGTCAGAAAATTGAAAAAGCTGCTGCATTTCTTGATTGACTGGAGAGGAGATGAGGGGGGGGGGGGGGGGGGGGGGATACCGTGTTCGGAGGGAGGGAAGAGGGGGGGGGGGGGGGGGGGAGAAAGAGTACACTTTTCTTTTCTTCTGTATCATATTACTATGTTGATATAATTCTGTATAGAGTAAGGATGAATATGGGTGTGAAAGAAGAATTGTGGAATGGAAGGATGAAAGGGATCAATAAAATGTAGGGGGGAAAAAGGGGGAAGGAAAGGGAAAAAGAAAGGGGAAAAAAAAAAACAATCATTAATGAGAGAATGGAAGAAAGAAAGACGGGGGGGGGGGGGGAAAAAAAAAAAAAACTCCTTGTAACTATTACATTTATTCCATTTTATTTTATTTTTTTCTTCACTCACTCATTCAAACCGAGTAATGCACAAAGAAAAATTGCCAGATTGTGACGATTGTATTTATTATTCATAACTACACATTTATATATTGGTATATGTACTAGACATGCTCATGTCCAATTGTTAAATCCATGGCAAAGGACGAGTGCGTGAGGAAAGAAAAGAATGAAGGAACTGTGGAGTGGAAGGATGAGAGAGGAGGAATAAAACATATATATAAAAAAAAAAATCTGCAATAGAAACAAAATGCAAAGCACACACACGCACTCCTAGTTTATCTTGAATACGCGTGAGATATTCCATAAAGAGGAAAAAAAGCATTTGGGGCCGTTATAGCCGTTAGTAACGGCTATTCTGGTAAACATGGGCCATCATCTGTGACCCATAATGAATATACCTTCAAATTTCCAGAGAGATCGGCCAAGTATTCTCTGAGATATTCCATAAAGAAGGAAAACCGTTATGGGCCGTATAGCCGTTAGTAACGGCCATAACGGTAAAATAACACATCAAGCATCATCCGTGATCTGTAATGAACATACCTACAAATTTTCAGAAAGATCGGCCCAGTAGTTTTGTCTGGAGCGAGTGGAAAACATTTTGACCACGAACGGACACACACACACACACACACACACACACACACACACACACACACACACACACACACACACACACACGAACGCACGCACGCACGCACGCACGCACGCACGCACGCACACACACACACACACACACACACACACACACACACACACACACACACACACACACACTGCAGGACCAGGACCAGTCTACTGCTCCTTACTGACGTAATCTTTTCTTCCCACTCACAATTGAGGAAAAGACATTAAGGAAAGAAATCCTTCAAGTTGTACTCCACGACACATTAAGAGGAGTGGAGGGGGGGGGGGGGATAACAAAGGTGTAATGTATAGACATGCCAGCCGACGATCGATGTGAACGTGTTTAATGCCAGGCTGATCTGCAGATAGTCTCCCAGAAATTCGCAGACAGGAGCCAACATCAACACCTGATAATGCCAAGGTGGCAGCAAAAGGTCGCAGCTGGCGTCACTTTTTGTTCATTCTAGGAGCAAGTTTTTTTTTCCTCCTCTTGGGGTAACGGCTGTTCTCTGGTCTCCTGCTGTGCAATGGGAAGAGTGTAGGTGGCTGGCACTGCCGCTCTTCCTGACGGGAGAAAAGCACTGTTGACCTTCTGATTGAGTCTGGTAACCGTCATTCCTGACATATGGTAACGCCATTCATAACATCCAGAAACCGCTATTCAGGCATTCAGGGAAGCGCGATTCATAGTCTGGTAACTATCGTCCCCTACAACTGATGATGTATTTTACAAACTGAAAACATTGCTGCCAAAATGAGCGAACATCAACTGCAATGTTCGATAGCAATCATTTACACAGAATAGCAGATACCAATCTAGTCATTAACATTCACGAAACGTCTTGCGAATTTATTTTCAAGATCTGGTGACG
>JADBJO010001249.1:392500-397500 GCA_016801955.1 Conus betulinus | reverse complement strand
ATAGTCTCCCAGAAATTCACAGGCAGGAGCCAACATCAAATGGCAGGGTAATAGTGAAAGGTCATGGCTGACGTCACTTTTTTTCTTTTAATTCTAGGAAGAAGTCTGTTCTTAGACTCGGGGTAACTGCTGTTGTCAGGTTTCCTGTTCAGAAATGGGGCAAATTTAGTCTGATGGCACTTCCACTCTTCCTGATGGGAGATCAATGCTGCTGACCTTCTTATAAAGTCTGGCAACCATCGTTTCCAACACCTGGAACGCCATTTCACAACATCCAGAATGTGCCATTCATACATATTAGGAAGTACAATTAATAGTCTGGTAATCATCATTCCCACATACGCAAGCCTACAGTCTTTTACTTTTGCTGTCTCACCAGTTTCAGTTTCAGTTTCATCAAGGAGACGTCACTGCGTGCGCACTAGTCCATATACGCTACACCACCTCCGCTAAGTTTTGAGACCACGCTACGCATGATTTGAAGCTGATGGATAAAGGAATTAGCAACAGAGATGAGACAATTGAAGAAGAGGGTCTCGTGGCTACGACTGAGTGGATGTCTGACCTATGCATTAGCCCAACGCGCTGGTCAGACCTTCAATACCTACCTACCATTCTTTTTTTTGTGCAGTGGATGTACATGTGTGTGTATGATGTGCCTCAGCATGTGTGTCTTAACTGAGGCAATCTACCCACGCCACGTATTTCAGCTCCCCATCCCCAGTACAGGCCACATACACGATTGGCTGTCATGAGGCAGTAATCCGTGTCAAACTGTTATGAAGCAACCCGTCATACTGTGGCCTCATGACCAATTAGATGGGGTGCAGTGTATGGGGGCACGCCTCGCACAGTGAACCATCCTCAAGGAAACTGACACTATGTCATATTTCATGATGTTCATGTCTCAACAGATTAAGTTGTGTGGAATTAGGATTACTCTCCCGGGAGATACTGCCACGCCACTGTACAGTGCCACCTGATTTCAGTCTGTTCATGGTCTTGCTGATGTGTCAAAGTGGACATGTCTCCAGCTGTTTGTCATTGTTTGTCCTCTTCTTGCTGTGGGATATTTCACATGCACAAAGTCCATGCTGTACGAGGTTAATCATCTCTTCCAACAGACGAGTGCTGAGACCACGCCAAAGGTTGAGAGGATACAATCAGTGCAGAGAGATGGGGATAGGGGAGTGTTGGAGACCCTTTTCATGCAACAACACTCATTACAAGGATACTGGTTCTTTGGCTTCCTAATCATGAGTTGTCACCCCCCCCCCCCCCGCCGCCCCCACCCCCATTTATCCCCCCTCCAGAAACTATTTGAATTGTCTTCTTTATTTTGCTTCCATCATTAATCTTATTCTTTTAGCTGCTTAAAGAGATACTGGGCGCATGAAAATTGAAATAAATAAATAAATGAATAATGAAATAAATGAATAATAAACAAATAACTAATTAAAGAAAGAAAGTCTTCAATCCAAAGTAAAAAAACAAACACACAAACAAGCCATGCAGCATTTTATTGTCCAGGACACCATGGCAACAGGAACGTACTGAAAGAGTAAGTAAAGTCATTGTGCTAAAACAGCTTGGTTTGCATTCACACACACCACCCCCCCACCCCCCCAACCTTACCCCCAAGCTTTCCTTTCTGACCCACTGTGATCTTTCACCCAACCATCTCCCACTCTCTAATGCTTATCTCCCTAAGGACGCGCCAAAGTAAAAATTGAGGTTTACAAGTCGGAAATCCAAACTTGGGCACCATTGGAAGTTACTGAGTTGCCAAACTGCTTTTTTGTGGACAGCGTGAATCTGTGACCTTTCAAATGCTCTTAGTTCACCTTCCGCAAACTCCAACTTAAATCCATCTCCATTTACCCCCACACCCCACCCCCACCCCCCACCCCGACTCCCATTCTAACCTTTTATTCCCACTCCACCTCTGATCTTCCCTCTCCTTTATCTCCCCCTCCCCCAAGTCACTCGCCGCATGTCAGCGTGAATTTGTCCCAGTGTGGTTCAGAGTGCTGAAGAGACAGGTGCCTCTCCGGCCCCTTGAGACCTTGCCATGAGTACTAGTACACTTGTACCGCTCTCTCCATGGGCTGGAATTAGACTGGCTGTCTGCTGGGTTAGCAGGGACAGACATTCAGGAATTTACTTTGACAATGAAAAGAAGAGAGAGAGAGAGAGAGAGAGAGAGAGAGAGAGAGAGAGAGAGAGAGAGAGAGAGAGAAAGAGAGAGTGAGTGGAAGAGGGGGAAAGGAAATAACAAAGGTGTAATGTACAGACATGCCAGCCGACGATCGATGTGAACGTGTTTAATGCCAGACCTGATCTGCAGATAGTCTCCCAGAAATTTCACCAGAAGGAGCTAACATCAGCTTCTGATAATGGCAAGTCGGGCAGCGAAAAGGTCACAGCTGACGTCACTTCTTTTCTTTGAATAAGTCTTTTCCTAGAGTGGGGTAACTGTCATTCCCTGGTTTCCGGTTCGGAAAAGGGGCGCTTGCATCTGCTAGAACTGCCGCTCTTCCTGATGGCAGATAAATGCTGTTGACTATCTGATAAAGTCTGGTAACGCCATCTACAAGATCTAGAATGAATCATTCATACATTCTTGGAAGCATGATTCAAAGTCTGGTAACTATCATTCATTGTATGCAATGATATCTTTCTCAGAGTGATGATATCAATGCCAAAGTAAGCGAATATCACTCACTAAGTCTGGTGCCTGTTATTCATAAATTCTTAACCAGCATGAATAAAGTCTGCTCATAAGTAAGCACGAGAAGTCCTATGTTTTAACAGACTCTAGTGGCATTATGTACAATATTTGATTAAAAAAAAATTGAAATGGAAGTAAATATAAGGTAATGTTGCTTATAGCCAAGCCGACCGTTAAGGACCATATCAGGGCTGTCATCCCATTGCAGTCGACTCACAAGTCATTCATGCACACAACCCTTTAAAATACGCCTTCTAAGAAGCACACCTGAAATTTTGTTAAAAAATCTTTCTACCGTGAAATTCCAGATCAGATGAAATATGTTAGTCTCCATCAGAAATTCAAGATCACATCAGGTGAAACATCCGTGAACAAGGGTTTTCATGGAGTCTGCTATAAAATGTTTATGTCTCATATCACGCTAGTCCCAGCATTGTAAATGGGTATTTCTCATTGCTTGACATGGACTGCACCACAGGACTTCTTAACTCTTTAAAAGGTACGAATGCGTTAAAAATGAATGGCAAGTGTTCAGCCAGCATAAAAACCGTTTTTTTTTCTTTGTGACCACAAGAGGTACATGAGGTACATGAGAGGAACTCTTTTAGGTTTGGACAGATCTGGAAAAGTTTGTTATTCATCTGTGTATTCTAGTCCTCCGACCAGAGGTCTCTGATACAATGATTAACTTTGACCATTTTGTAAATGTTTTATCTTCTTTATCCCCGTAATTGCTGGTTTCTTTTACTGGCCAGGCCTCCTGCATACAGTATCCTCATGACAATCAAATAGAGCGTAGTGTGTGTGGGCAATGCCTCACAGAATGACCCATCCTCAATGAAACTGACACTGAGTTGCATTGTCTGAATTTCAGGTCTCAACCTCAATCAAGTTGTATGGAATTGGGGACACTGCCCTACCACAGTACACTGCCACCTGATTTCCGTCTGTCCATGGTTTTGTTGATTTGTCAAAGCAGACATGGCTCCATTTGTTTGTGACAGGCCGTTCACTTGTTGCCACAGGGTATTTTACCTGTGCTAGCCCCATGGTGTACACAGTTGATCATCTCCTTCAAAAGACTAGCGCTAATACCACACCAAAGTTGGACGGGAGAAGGTTGGTAGCGGGAGTTGGGGGCGGGAGGCGGGGATGCGCCCAAAGCAGCAATATTCATGCCAAGGATTCGCAGTTCCTTGCTCCATGGTTTAGATAACTAAGTGCGTTATCTCCACTGAACCACAATTTAACTTCTCTGCTTCGTTTTGTTTCCATCTTCATTCTCATTTTCATCCCTTATCAGGCTTCAACTGCTCAAAGAAAACAAAAATGGGCACGCGAAAAAATTAAACAAGCAAATACATGAATAAATAAAGACTTCCATCCAATGTATTAAACAACAACAAAAAAAGCAAACCATGCAGCATCTAACTGGCCCTGACACCATGACAGACAGGAAAGTACTGAAAGAGTAAAATCATTGTGCAAACAGCTTGGTTTGCATTTAAACCCCCCCCCCCCCCCCCCCCCCCCCCCCCCCCCAAATTACCTTTCTGTCCCACTGTCTATTCCACTGTCATCTTCCACTCGACCGTCTCCCCCTCTCTGATGCTCATCTCCCCAAGGATGCCCAAAGAAGAAAGGAGGTTTATAAGTCGGAAATTCAAACTTGGGCACAATTGGAAGTTACCAAGTTGCCAAACTGCTTTTTTTGTGTGAACAGTGTGAATCTGTGACCTTTCAAAATGCCCTCAGGTCACTTTTCAAAGGCCACACAGATTTCAACGAGAACCACTCCCCCATCCCATCCAGACCCTTAACCATCTATATCCCCTTCCCTCCTCCAATCTTTCCTCACACTTATCTCCCCCTCGCGCAAGTCACTCGCCGCATGTCAATGTGAGTTTGTCCCAGTGTGGTTCTGAGTGCTGAAGAAGAGACATATGCCTCTCTGGCCCCTTGAGACCTTGCCATCAGTACTAGTGCACTTGTACCGCTCTCTCCATGGGCTGGATTAGACTGGCCATCAGTACTAGTGCACTTGTACCGCTCTCTGCATGGGCTGGAATTAGACTGGCCGTCTGTTGGGGTGGTAAGAAAGGACATTCAGACACTTACCTGGAGAGAGAGAAAAACGTGTGTGTGTGTGTGTGTGTGTGTGTGTTTCACATGCAGGATTTTCGACGAGTGTGCGCATCTGCTATGTGTACAGCCAGAGAGGATATTCTGCATTGAATGCTACTCAGCAGCAAACATTGACAAATTCGAC
>JADBJO010001249.1:385000-387500 GCA_016801955.1 Conus betulinus | reverse complement strand
GTTGCCACTTCAAATGCCTGACACAGCCCTTCGTAGATACAGCCCTTCGTAGATACTTCACTTCCGATACCTGACACAGACTGTCTTAAATACTGTTTCAATCCAAATACTTGACACAGTTCGTCCTAAATACTGTTCAAGTCCAAATACTTGACACAGTCCTTACTAGATACTGTTGCAGTTCATGCCACAGTCCCTCCTAGATACTGTTGCAGTTCAAATACTTGATTCAGTCTTTCCTAGATACTTTCCCAGGCAAAAATACCTGACATCGTCCTTCTTAGATACTTTCCAACGTAACACTACATGACTCAGTCCTTATTAGATACTTTGCCATGCAACAATACCTGACACAGTCCTTCCTAGATACTTTGCCACGCAACAATACCTGACACAGTCCTTCCTAGATACTTTGCCACGCAACAATACTTGACACAGTCCTTCCTAGATACTTTGCCACGCAACAATACTTGACACAGTCCTTCCTACATACTTTGCTACGCAACAATACATGACACAGGCCTTCCTAGATACCTTCCTATTTGAAATACATTACTCAGTCCTTCCTAGGTACTTTCCCAGTACTGACATTTAAGAAAACATTATGAACAGAATACCAACGTTTTTCATTCAAAGCAAAGAAGCATAATTAACACACCAAAATACGCGCGCACACATACACACACACACAGCGCACACACATGCGCGCGTGCGTACTCACGCACATACACATACACATACGGACGCGCGTGCCCGCGCGCACACACACACAAAAGTACGCACTTACATAAATACACAAATACACGCATCTCAATACGAACACACTCATACCTTCACATACACTCAAACTTGCACACTCACACACAGACTTACACACGCCCACACACACACACACACACACACACACACACACACACACACACACACACACACACACACACACTCATACTCGAGCACTCGTACACACATGCATTCACTCTCATAAACACACGCATGCACGCACACATACGCGCGCACGCACATACACATCCACGCCCATTCAGGATACGCTTCGGTGCTCGCACCCCGATCCGTCGGTGCGCAACAGCAGGGGCCTTCCATCAAACGGATGATGTAAGTGTGCTGCTGTGTGAATCAGACGACGACCTTCAAGAATATTCCTGCGATCCGTGTTCGGAAGACGATCGCTTTTTCTGGTTTAACAACCAGAAGAAAGACACATGTCATAAGAGGAATGTCTTAAATTGTCCTGCATTTGGAAAGGAAGACGCATCGGCAACACGAAGCATGCAGAGACCCAAGCATGTGCTGCACGCTGTCCACGGACTGATCCAGTTTTACCTGGGGTGACCGTCGTCTACAGAACTGACAGTGAACACCAGTGACATTTTCTCGTTCATGATTTCATCACGTAAAGTGAAAAAACAGGATATTGCTGTGGTTTCCATGTTAATAAAATCGAAATTGAGTCGCGTTTTGTTATTGTACATCCCGCCGATTTGCTTAAAGGGCTTTTACAGCCTAACAGCATTAAACTTCGTTCATTCGTTCGTTTGTCCAAACATCAAAGCAATAAGCCTATAGAGGAGATAATTTCTACATACACTAACATAAACACACACACACACACACACACACACACACTGGGAGCCCATATATACCGGAATTCAGAAACACCAATTCTGTGTGACTACATGTATATCCATTACATGGTAGTCAAGGGTCATTAAAGTATGGAACTGGCTGACATATTACTCGTAAGAGTCGAACAGCTTATGGGTGTATATGGATTGGGGAAGGGGAGAAGAGGGAGGAAGATGGGGGGGGGGGGGGGGGGATGAAAAAAGCCTTGCTCTACGTGCAAATTAGACGCCGAACCATACTGATATGGAATATGCCTTGAATAAGATTTTAACGTTTCAAAAATTCGCGAATTGGTTCTCTAAAAAACAAACAAACAAACAAAACCTGTTAGGGGGGAGGGAGGCATCGAGTTCTTCCTACATACTTTGCCACGCAACAGTACTTGACACAGTCCTTCCTACATACTTTGCCACGCAACAATACTTGACACAGTCCTTCCTACATACTTTGCCAGTTCAAATACATGACACAGTCCTTCCTAGATACTTTGCCATTTCAAATACATGACTCAGCCCTTCCTAGATACTTTGCCACGCAACAATACTTGACACAGTCCTTCCCACGCTTTGTCCTGTCTATGATCTGGCAGATGCTTCACAAATAAAAAGAGGAGTTGATCCACAGTTGATATTGATCAAGTGCCACTTTAGTTACCTCTTCAATTAAAAAGTCATGTAATATATATATATATATATATATATATATATATATATATATATAAATACTAGTGCACCACAAACGTGAGCTTTACATATGTCAGAAATTGATATTCTAAAAATGTTGTTGAAAAATTTGAAAAAAAAATCAATCCTTTTGACTTATTATCATTTTTTCATTATTGTTACTATCATCATTA
>JADBJO010001249.1:375000-382500 GCA_016801955.1 Conus betulinus | reverse complement strand
ACCTTCCATCCCTCTTCCCTGTCATTATTCCCAAGTGTCTCATTCCGGATCCACTTTCACAGCCATCCGCTGGGTCTCTTTATCGTTCACAGCCATCCGCTGGGTCCACTCATCGTTCACAGCCATCCTCTGGTCCCCTCATCGTTCACAGCCATCCCCTGGGTCCCCTCATCGTTCACAGCCATCCCCTGGGTCCCCTCATCGTTCACAGCCTTACCCTGGGTCCCCACATCGTTCACAGCCACCCCCTGGGTCCCCTCATCGTTCACAGCCACCCCCTGGGTCCACTCATCGTTCACAGCCATCCCCTGGGTCCCCTCATCGTTCACAGCCTCATCATTCACAGCCATCCCCTGGGTCCCCTCATTGTTAACAGCATCCCCTGGGTCCCTTCATCGTTCACATCATCCCTGGGTCCCTTCATCGTTCACAGCCATCCCCTGGGTTCCGTCATCGTTTACAGCCATCCCTTGGGTCCCCTCATCATTCACAGCCGTATTCTGGGTCCTGTCATCGTTCACAGCCATCCCCTAGGTCCCCTCATCGTTCACAGCTATACCCTGGGTCCTGTCATCGTTCACAGACATCCCCTTGGTCCCCTCATCGTTCACAGCTGTACCCTGGGTCCTGTCATCGTTCACAGCCATCCCCTGGGTCCCCTCATCGTTCACAGCCATCCCCTAGGTCCCCTCATCGTTCACAGCTATACCCTGGGTCCTGTCATCGTTCACAGACATCCCCTTGGTCCCCTCATCGTTCACAGCTGTACCCTGGGTCCTGTCATCGTTCACAGCCATCCCCTTGGTCCCCTCATCGTTCACAGCCATCCCCTAGGTCCCCTCATCGTTCACAGCTATACCCTGGGTCCTGTCATCGTTCACAGCCATCCCCTTGGTCCCCTCATCGTTCACAGCCATCCCCTAGGTCCCCTCATCGTTCACAGCTATACCCTGGGTCCTGTCATCGTTCACAGCCATCCCCTTGGTCCCCTCATCGTTCACAGCCATCCCCTAGGTCCCCTCATCGTTCACAGCTGTACCCTGGGTCCTGTCATCGTTCACAGCCATCCCCTGGTCCCCTCATCGTTCACAGCCATCCCCTGGATCCCCTCATCGTTCACAGCCACCCCCGGGTTTCCTCATCATTCACAGCCACCCCCGGGTTTCCTCATCGTTCACAGCCATCCCCTGGGTCCCCTCATCGTTCACAGCCTTACCCTGGGTTCCCTCATCGTTCACAGCCATCCCCCGGTTCCCCTCATCGTTCACAGCCACCCCCTGGGTTTCATCGTCGTTCACAGCCATCCTCTGGGTTCCCTCATCGTTCACAGCCACCCCTGGGGTTCCCTCATCGTTCACAGCCATCCCCTGGGTCCCCTCATCGTTCACAGCCACCCCTGGGTTTCCTCATCGTTCACAGCCACCCCCGGGTTTCCTCATCGTTTCACAGCCACCCCCCCCTGGTCCCCCTCATCGTTCACAGCCACCCCTGGGTTTCCTCATCGTTCACACAGCCACCCCCGGGTTCCCCTCATCGTTAACAGCCATCCCCTGGGTCCCCTCATCGTTCACAGCTTTACCCTGGGTCCTGTCATCGTTCACAGCCATCCCCTGGGTCCCCGCATCGTTCACAACCATCCCCTGGGTACCCTCATCGTTCACAGCCCCCCCCGGGTTTCCTCATCATTCACAGCCACCCCCTGGGTCCCCTCATCGTTCACAGCCTTACCCTGGGTTCCCTCATCGTTCACAGCCATCCCCTGGGTCCCCTCATCGTTCACAGCCTTACCCTGGGTTTCATCATCATTCACAGCCATCCTCTGGGTCCCCTCATCGTTCACAGCCATCCCCGGGTTCCCTCATCGTTCACAGCCACCCCCTGGGTCCACTCATCGTTCACACCCACCCCTGGGTTTCCTCATCGTTCACAGCCACCCCCGGGTTCCCTCATCGTTCACAGCCATCCCCTGGGTCCTCTCATCGTTCACAGCCACCCCTGGGTTTCCTCATCGTTCACAGCCATCCCCTGGGTCCCCTTATCGTTCACAGCCACCCCCTGGGTCCCTCATCGTTCACAGCCCCACCCCTGGGTTTCCCTCATCGTTCACAGCCATCCCCGGGTTTCCTCATCGTTCACAGCCATCCCCTGGGTCCCCTCATCGTTCACAGCCACCCCTGGGTTTCCTCCTCATCGTTCACAGCCACCCCCGGGTTTCCTCATCGTTCACAGCCATCCCCTGGTTCCCCTAATCGTTCACAGCCATCCCCTGGTTCCCCTAATCGTTTCACAGCTATCCCCTGGTTCCCCTAATCGTTCACAGCCTTACCCTGGGTTCCCTCATCGTTCACAGCCGTATGCTGGGTCCCATCATCGTTCACACCCATCCCCTGAGTCTCCTCATCGTTCACAACCGTAACCCGGCTTTTCCCTCCCTCCTCCTCCCCCCCCCCCCCCCCCCCCCCCCCCCCCCCCCCCCCCCACTCATCGCACGGCCGGCACCGGTGACCCACAGGAGAAGTCATGATCCAGTCGTCCTGTAAGAAAGGACTCTGCATTGCTGCAGACTGACTTGGGTAGAGCTCCATGGCGCCTAGGCCAGTTTAGGCAGGACACCACTCATCACGCCATTGCTAATCACAATCATGGCCTAGTCGTGGAGCCAGCGTGAATACATGTCCCGGTCCACAGAGTGAAACCCAGTTCACAGAGTGAAACCAGTCCACAGAGCGAGTGAAACCAGTTCACAGAGTGAAACCAGTCCACAGAGCGAAACCAGTCCACAGAGCGAAACCAATCCACAAAGCGAAACCGGAGCGAAACCAGTCCACAGAGTGAAAGCAGTCCACAGAGTGAAAGCAGTCCACAGAGTGAAACCAGTCCACAGAGTGAAACCAGTCCACAAAGCGAAACCAGTCCACAAAGCGAAACCAGTCCACAGAGTGAAAGCAGTCCACAGAGTGAAACCAGTCCACAGAGCGAAACCAGTCCACAAAGCAAAACCAGTCCACAGAGTGAAAGCAGTCCACAGAGTGAAACCAGTCCACAGAATGAAACCAGTCCACAGAGTGAAAGCAGTCCACAGAGTGAAACCTGTCCGTCCACAGAGTGAAACCAGTCCGTCAACAGAGTGAAACCTGTCCATCCACAGAGTGAAACCTGTCCGTCCACAGAATGAAACCAGTCCGTCCACAGAGTGAAACCTGTCCGTCCACAGAGTGAAACCAGTCCGTCCACAGAGTGAAACCAGTCCGTCCACAGAGTGAAACCTGTCCGTCCACAGAATGAAACCAGTCCGTCCACAGAGTGAAACCTGTCCGTTCACAGAATGAAACCTGTCCGTCCACAGAGTGAAACCAGTCCACAGAGTGAAACCAGTCCACAGAGTGAAACCAGTCCATGGAGTGAAAGCAGTCCACAGAGTGAAAGCAGTCCACAGAGTGAAACCAGTCCACAGAGTGTGAAGCAGTCCACAGAGTGAAAGCAGTCCACAGAGTGAAACCTGTCCGTCCACAGAGTGAAACCAGTCCGTCAACAGAGTGAAACCTGTCCGTCCACAGAGTGAAACCTGTCCGTCCACAGAATGAAACCAGTCCGTCAACAGAGTGAAACCAGTCCGTCCACAGAGTGAAACCAGTCCGTCCACAGAGTGAAACCAGTCCGTCCACAGAGTGAAACCTGTCCGTCCACAGAATGAAACCAGTCCGTCCACAGAGTGAAACCTGTCCGTTCACAGAATGAAACCAGTCCGTCCACAGAGTGAAACCAGTCCACAGAGTGAAACCAGTCCACAGAGTGAAAACAGTCCATGGAGTGAAAGCAGTCCACAGAGTGAAAGCAGTCCACAGAGTGAAAGCAGTCCACAGAGTGAAACCAGTCCGTCAACAGAGTGAAACCAGTCCGTCAACAGAGTGAAACCTGTCCGTCCACAGAGTGAAAGCAGTCCACAGAGTGAAAGCAGTCCACAGAGTGAAACCAGTCCGTCAACAGAGTGAAACCTGTCCGTCCACAGAGTGAAACCTGTCCGTCCACAGAATGAAACCAGTCCGTCAACAGAGTGAAACTGTCCGTCCAAAGAGTGAAACCTGTCCGTCCACAGAGTGAAACCAGTTCGTCCACAGAATGAAACCTGTCCGTCCACAGAGTGAAACCTGTCCGTTCACAGAATGAAACCAGTCCATCCACAGAGTGAAACCAGTCCACAGAGTGAAACCAGTCCACAGAGTGAAACCAGTCATGGAGTGAAAGCAGTCCACAGAGTGAAAGCAGTCAACAGAGTGAAACCAGTCCGTTCACAGAGTGAAACCTGTCCGTCCACAGAATGAAACCAGTCCCGTCACAGAGTGAAACCTGTCCGTTCACAGAATGAAACCAGTCCGTCCACAGAGTGAAACCAGTCCACAGAGTGAAACCAGTCCACAGAGTGAAACCAGTCCATGGAGTGAAAGCAGTCCACAGAGTGAAAGCAGTCCACAGAGTGAAACCTGTCCGTCCACAGAGTGAAACCAGTCCGTCAACAGAGTGAAACCTGTCCGTCCACAGAGTGAAACCTGTCCGTCCACAGAGTGAAACCAGTCCGTCAACAGAATGAAGCCTGTCCGTCCACAGAGTGAAACCTGTCCGTCCACAGAATGAAACCAGTCCATCAACAGAGTGAAACCTGTCCGTCCACAGAGTGAAACCTGTCCGTCCACAGAATGAAACCAGTCCGTCAACAGAGTGAAACCTGTCCGTCCACAGAGTGAAACCTGTCCGTCCACAGAATGAAACCAGTCCGTCAACAGAGTGAAACCAGTCCGTCCACAGAGTGAAACCTGTCTGTCCACAGAGTGAAACCAGTCCGTCCACAGAGTGAAACCAGTTCGTCCACAGAGTGAAACCAGTCCATCCACAAAGTGAAACCTGTCCGTCCACAGAGTGAAAACCTGTCCGTCCACAGAATGAAACCAGTCCGTCCACAGAGTGAAACCAGTCCGTCCACAGAGTGAAACCTGTCCGTCCACAGAATGAAACCAGTCCGTCCACAGAGTGAAACCTGTCCGTTCACAGAATGAAACCACTCCGTCCACAGAGTGAAACCAGTCCACAGAGTGAAACCAGTCCACGGAGTGAAAGCAGTCCACAGAGTGAAAGCAGTCTACAGAGCTAAACCAGTCCACAGAGTGAAAGCAGTCCACAGAGTGAAAGCAGTCCACAGAGTGAAAGCACATCCCTCTGACAACAGTCTCTGCAAACCTGCCAGTGCTGATGACCTCAGCACGAACTCATCAAGGGCATAGAGAACTTGAGGTCACCACGAGAACCTGTCAGTGCTGATGACCTCAGCACGAACTCATCAAGGGCATAGAGAACTTGAGGTCACCACGAGAACCTGTCAGTGCTGATGACCTCAGCACGAACTCATCAAGGGCATAGAGAACTTTAGGTCACCACGAGAACCTGCCAGTGCTGATGACCTCAGCACTTACTCATCAAGGGCATAGAGAGAGCTTGACGTCACCACGAGAACTTGCCAGTGCTGATGACCTCGGCATGAACTCCTCCTCAAGGGCATAGAGAACTTGAGGTCACCACGAGAAAAGAACGTGAAAGGTCACAGAATTTGAGACTTACTTTATGCTAACCGAAGAGGATGCCTACTCTGATATGGATCTGCCCCAAATTCAAACAATCCTAGATTCTCATTTGATCTGGATCTGCACCAGTACTAGGGGAAAAAAATGTTTACTGCCAGTATGGCAGGTTCAAAGATCATTTAAAGGCCAGGGATGGCGCCCTGTGCCAGAGAGTCACTGACGTGGCTGATTACATGTTGAAGTCCCCTCCTTCAGTCTGGGTTCATGATGAACTCTTCACGCTTCAGGAACTCATTGTTCGTGACATGGTGGGGAATGCCACGCATAATGGTCCTCATTCGGGACTGGATATCTGCAACGTTGACGGCATCTGCAGCTGGATCACTCTCGGCTGACGTCGGCTCTCGCAACCAACCGCAATCTGGTTTGGTGCTAGTGGTCTAATGGAGCGGACTGTTACGACCACAGGCTTCTCAGATCTGGAGATGCTACAGCCAGCACTGTCATCAGTGCATTGGCTCAATGGAGAGCTGTCCTCATTTCCATATCCGTCTCTGCCATGGATCTTCACCCCGCTGCTTCCATCCTTCATTTTGGAATCAGAATCAGTGCTGGAACTGTGTATGCACTGTTCTTAAGTCCTCTTTTCTGGCCTTGTGGGGGGGCGCGAGATATTCCATTCCTGACAACGTTGTCGCAGGTCCACTCTCATGGTCACTGCCACAAGGCACGTGGCCAACAATTCGCTCGCCACTCTCTTCCTCTCAGTCGGGTCTAACAGGCGCCGATGCGACCTCTCTCCCCCCTTCTCTCCCACCCCCCTTCTATCCCCCTCCCCTCGCCCATCAGTCCTATCATCTTGGGAGGATGCCCTCCATCGCACTGCCGTCTTGTACGTTCGCCGCCAACATTTTCATCGCTTTGGTATATATCTTTGTTAGGAGGCCCAAGTGAAGCGCTGCAACAAGTGTAATAACATCGGTCACATCACCAGACTCTCTAAGCCGGCAGGATATTTGCTGTCCATGTGCTCAATCAGCCCCTGGCTGGGACCGAGGCCAGCACACACATCGTTCCTTTGCATTGGATGGAGAACTCCAAGACCTGAAAAATGCGTATTCCAGAGCTGGACAAGTTCTTACAGGCCCAGAATAAGAGGCTGAAGACACTCAGGACAGAGGCGGAGACCGTCAACCGGGTGGTGACTGATGCGTCTGAAGTCACTCGACACCAAATCTCTGGCTTTGTCAAACGCTACACCAACACATGTGCTGAGGCGGACTGCCTCATCTGCGACGTCGATCAGCTGCATGAACAAGAGATGGCCGTGTTTGATCAATGCTACACGTGGCGATTAGATGACGAAGAGCTCACAGACACGCTGCTGCCGGGAAGAGGGATCAAGGAGTGCGCACCTTGGTCTCAGGCCGAAAAGCCGAGGACAAACACCAGCAGGAAAAGAAGGCAAAAGAACAGCGACTCCCCGCGAGTCAACGGGAGGACGCATAGAGTCAAGGACACCATTGAACTATCGCCTACCGTCGTCTGGTACAGACAGTTGGCCTCCACCACAACGTCACCACATGACTGGTCGACATGAACGCTGCAACCGTACTGACTCCACTGGATTGTGTAGACCAATGTATGGTGGCCCTGAGAGCGGCAGGGGAGAGAGGCAGAGACCACTGTACGGTGGCCCTGAGAGAGCGGCAGGGGAGAGGCAGAGACCACTGTATGGTGGCCCTGAGAGCGGCAGGGGAGAGGCAGAGACCACTGTATGAAGGCCCTGAGAGCGGCAGGGGAGAGGCAGAGACCACTGTACGGTGGCCCTGAGAGCAGTTGGGGAGAGGCAGAGGCCACTGTACGGTGGCCGTGAGAGCAGCTGGGGAGAGGCAGAGACCACTGTACGGTGGCCGTGAGAGCAGCT
>JADBJO010001249.1:367500-370000 GCA_016801955.1 Conus betulinus | reverse complement strand
CCTTTGCGATGTTCATGACCTGAAAACATATTTAACCTTAGACATAGTACACCATTGGATGAAACGAATTGGAGCAGTTTTGACCAGCATAGATAGGTCACCTCTGTGTGTGTGTGTGTGTGTGTGTGTGTGTGTGTGTGTGTGTGTGTGTGTGTGTGTGTGTGTGTGTGTGTGTGTGTGTGTGTGTGTGTGTGTGTGTGTGTGTGAGAGAGAGAGAGAGAGAGAGAGAGAGAGAGAGAGAGAGAGAGAGAGAGAGAGATGAAATAGAGTGAAACGAAATGTATTCAGGATAGGCCACAGCCCCTTATAAAGGGGGGTTATTTCTCAAAACAAAGCATGGTAAGTGTAACAACAACAATAACATGACACAAAACTGCATGAAGTGCAAACTGTTATGCTAGCGCATGAAGTGCAATCGACTGACTCAGATATTAACTGCATTCTAAGATAGCAGTATTCAACCAGCCGCCGTGGCGAAGTGGTTAGCGTTGAGGACTCCCGGCTGGGAGGTCGTGGGCTCGAATCCCATCAGAGTCATGTGGGTTTTTCTGCCCCGACCGGCTCCCACCCAGAGTTGAGTTTGCTGCGAACTCAGTTGGGAAGACTGGGACCACATGGTCGGGTTTCATCCACTTAATGGATGTGTTTCTGAGACTGTTGCTCAAATTTCCTGACCAACACTGCAGGTGCCTGTATCTCTTGGGCCTGGTTGACGCTAGGATATATTATGAAAGGAAGCGTAGAGTACAGCCCTGTCATGTAGTCTCAGACCAAAATGGAAATCCATAGCATTGTCTTAATCATCCTCATTCTCTTCGATCAGCATAAAAAAAGTCTCAAATTCTGTGGCCCTTCATGCCCCTGCTCTCATGGTGACCTCAATTTCGATTTCCTCTCTACGTCTGTGGCCTTGGTTTGGTTCCGTCGGGGTCACCGGTATCGTCGAGTCCATGGGGGCTCTCGTTGGACGGACGTGGTGGCGCCCTCCGGAAGGAAAGCTCACTCACGCCGGCTCCGGCTCCGCGAGTTAGCAATTATTGTCGTCAGTAGGGGGGGGGGGGGGGGGGGTTAGATCAGAACATACGCCACTGAACACCACCGAAGTGACTCGGAAGCAGTGCAGTGTCACCTCCAGTGGGTTGCCTCTTAACGACTTGACATTATCTGCTCCCTGTGGATTGCCGGTGCCGGGGCTGCGGCGGGGCCTGACCGGGCTGTGACTGTGGACGGGGTGTCGGAATGAGTGGCGTGGGTGCACTGCCTCTGAGGTGGCGTAGAGGTTGGGACAGCAAAAAAAAAAAAAAAAAAAAAAAAAGAAAAAAAAATAGTAGTATTCACATAACATCGGCGCATTCAAACACTTATTAGCTAAAAACAACAGCTCGCCTCTGAAAATCTGTATACAAAAATATGCGCCAATTCCTCATAGTAATTTGATTTTCATTCATCATAGTAGAATGACACGAAGCTGACATGTGCTGGCATAGTATTCCAATGGAATTTATTCCCACCGTAGGTCACTGAGAACAGGGTAAAGGAACAAAAAGTGTGCTTCGTCATCGTATGCCTTTGGACAGGGTGGGCATATCCACCTGCTGCCAGAAATGGCATTACACCGTTTCACGATGCACTGCTCTGTCTGAAACACCAAATCTGAACTTCGTCATGTCATTTTAGTATGTCTGTAAATATCAAGTGAAAGATACATTTCGCAATTATTAGATGATTTAAACGTTCTGTACCATGAAAATCTATCACTTTCTTGAAAAAAATTCGTGCCAGATTTGCCATCTGTTACCAATGCGTCTCTGACGAATACCTGCAAAAAAAAAATGTTTCACATTTTCCCACACCCTGGTTCGGCCATGCAAATCCAAAACCATTTAAAAATAGTAGCTTACGCACAGTTGACGCCCATGTAGTCTTACCACGTGAATCCAACCAAAATAACATCTTATAAGCTTTCAAAGGTAACCTGTTATCAGTCATCCGTAATATTGTTTGCCAGTGTCCAACACATTGCACACGTGAATCTTTATGAATAGGATAACGTCCGGTATCTGCATAAACTAAATCGTTTGGTGTTTTCATATGGATTCCTAAAACCTTTTGAAGAGCATACAAATGAACCCTTTCAATATGAACAGCGGCCGCCTCCAGTCCCCACAATTCAGCACCATAGAGAGCAATGGGTTGCACTTGAGTATCAAAATATTTTAACAATACTTTAAACGAAATATTATTAAGTGTGTACAGATGTTGCAGAATAAATAGCAATGCATTTCTTGCCCTGCTAGCGAGATCTTTACAAACAGCCACAAAACTGAGTTGGGTAGAAACATTAATACAAAGGTATGTGTAACAGTTAGCAACATCCATTTGCTCCCCGTTAAAAGATCATCTCTGTCTTGCTGTACGGCAACCGCCTGCTCTAAATACAATAATATTGCTTTTTTTCAAATTGACCTTAAGTTGGAGTCTGGATGTTGCATTACATAAA
>JADBJO010001249.1:360000-365000 GCA_016801955.1 Conus betulinus | reverse complement strand
GCTAGTTTCTGGAGCTCAGGTTTCACAGACAGAGTTGTAATAGCATACTTGGAAAACAAAGTGCTGCCACGGTCGAGTGCCTTTTTTATTTTAAGGATGGGTCTGCTCGTGTTTCCTATTTGAATTGATACCAACCACCTTTACCTCCCTTCCTCACCCAAAACAAACAAACGAACAAATGAAAAATCCAAAGACGTTTGTATCAAGGTCGGCTGAAATATCATATTAATTACTTTTGGACACCTGAGTCCCAGGGGTCAAAACAGAGTAACAGAAACCAAAAGCAACAATACGACAAGATGGAAGAAAAACAAAACGCAGACAGCAAATCCACAGAGAAGCAAACTAAGAAGATTAATGTTACAAAACATATTTTGTTTCCTCCTCTCTCTCTCTCTCTCTCTCTCTCTCTCTCTCTCTCTCTCTCTCTCTCTCTCTCTCTCTCTCTCTCTCTCTCTCTGTCTCTCTCTCTCCATATTTTGATTCCCCCTGCCCCTCTCTCTCTCTTTCTAGGTTACTGAATAGGATGACAAAAGACACAACAGCTCTCACTTCAGCTTCTAACCCCCTATGTTTTCATGCATGTCAGCCTTACACAGGGAACAGGTCTAGTGACATGTCTTGTCTGTTCTGTCTGTCCCCATGGTGAACAGAGCAAGATGTTGGAACAACTCACACAGCTGTTGGCAAGGAAGGTGAATTGAGATGCCCAACTCCCTCATTCGTTCAGTCTCAGAATCATCCACAGCCTGTTCAATGTATTTTATTACCGATGGGGTTACGGGAGAGATCGTGGCTCACACGGAAGAGAGAACGAGGAAGGCACGAATCTCGCGCACGGAAACGCTTGAATATTTTCTTTCCCCTCGAGTGATCCAGAAAGGATGAAAGATGAGCTAGGATGTAGAAACAACCATGGGTATGTCAGCAGCAGGAGATTTAATTTCATATGGAATCGTTCCTCTTCAGCAGATGTAGAGGATCGGTGGAGGAAGGAAGGCTGTGGAGGTATGGTCAAAGGTGTCTTAAAGGTTGAGAGCCGTGATGTTTGAGAACACTGACATCCATGGGAAATCCGATCAG
Organism: Conus betulinus; assembly: GCA_016801955.1. NCBI lineage: Eukaryota > Metazoa > Mollusca > Gastropoda > Neogastropoda > Conidae > Conus > Conus betulinus. The sequence goes on along the minus strand of JADBJO010001249.1, from coordinate 363,917 downwards.
AAAGGACATATACGTGTTCAATGTATTAACTGAAATATTATCTAAGGTTTCCGTGGAACCAAATACCGAAATGCCGCGAATTAATTCACTCTGCCATTGAAATATTCAGAGCAATGGAAAGTTGTTCAGAGGAGTTAGGTGTGTTATTTGTTTGGTTTTAAAAGGATGGCTTTGTCGTTCCCTGGAATACCTGGGACGAATGAGAAGTGGTGTAGGGATGATTAAAGTTTCACATGTGTGTCCGTTCCCTTCCTCCCGGAAATGCAGCAGGAGATCTTTGTTTTCTGAAGCACAGGTGAACAGGGAGAGGTCTTTGTTTCTGAAGCACAGATAAACAGGCAGAGGTCTTTGTTTCTGAAGCATAGGTGAACAGGCAGACCCCTTTGTTTCTGAAGCACAGGTGAAACAGGCAGAGCCCTTTGTTTCTGAAGCACAGGTGAACAGGCAGAGCCCTTTGTTTTCTGAAGCATAGGTGAACAGGCAGACCCCTTTGTTTCTGAAGCACAGGTGAACAGGCAGAGATCTTTGTTTCTGAAGCACAGGTGAACAGGCAGAGCCCTTTGTTTCTGAAGCACAGGTGAACAGGCAGAGCCCTTTGTTTCTGAAGCATAGGTGAACAGGCAGACCCCTTGTTTCTGAAGCACAGGTGAACAGGCAGAGGTCTTTGTTTTCTGAAGCACAGGTGAACAGGCAGAGCCCTTTGTTTCTGAAGCACAGGTGAACAGGCAGAGCCCTTTGTTTCTGAAGCATAGGTGAACAGGCAGAGCCCTTTGTTTCTGAAGCATAGGTGAACAGGCAGACCCCTTTGTTTCTGAAGCACAGGTGAACAGGCAGAGGTCTTTGTTTCTGAAGCACAGGTGAACAGGCAGACCCCTTTGTTTCTGAAGCACAGGTGAACAGGCAGAGCCCTTTGTTTCTGAAGCACACAGGTGAACAGGCAGAGCCCTTTGTTTCTGAAGCACAGGTGAACAGGCAGAGCCCTTTGTTTCTGAAGCACAGGTGAACAGGCAGGTGCTTGAGCTGGAAGATCTTCATCGACATCCTCAGAATGACACTGTGACGATCGACCATCGTTCTCTCTACACACAAATGTCTTGCTCATAATTATGTCCTGACTCACACTGCAAGAAGTGATGGGTGTCGTATCCCTATCAGGCCATCCGCTGGAGGAGACTTAGCAACAGAATCATGTCGCTGGTCTTCTGTTGTGTCTGCTGTGGTCTAGCGTATGCAGAACTTCATCTCCTAAACATGACTAGGAAGTTTAATGTCTAACTAGGGGATGTTGTTCTTGGCGTACTTCCGTTTTTTCCCTTCACTCCCGGGTACTAGGGTGGAGCATCCTACTCTGGAAAAAAAAGGAAAAGGAAAACAACAAAAAACGACTTAAATCTCGAAAAGCAGATGAAAACAAAACAACACCGATGAAATTCAAAAGCGTTCTATAATGAGTCTCTCTCTCTCTCTCTCTCTCTCTCTCTCTCTCTCTCTCTCTCTCTCTCTCTCTCTCTCTCTCTCTCTCTCTCTCCTCTCTCTCTTAGAGCGGTGGAAAAGTGATAAGATACACCGCTACATTCACAAGAACCTTCAACACCCTGATTGGTTTTCATCCTTGTCAGCGCTACACAGGAAGGCGATCAAGTTACATCCCCTGCCTGTTCTGTCTGTCCCCATGTCAAACAGAACCACCAACTCTTGGGACAATGCCTACTGCTTCTGACACTCATGGTGAAGCCAGCTCCCACCCCCCTCATCAGATCTCTCTCATCATCACCTACAGACTTTTCAATCTGTTTGTTTCCAGGCACAAGACTTTAGGCCTAGCAGAAGGGGGAGGGGAGGGGTAGATGAAGGTAGGGGGAGACACAAGGCAGGCGTGTCAGAACCCTCAAGCTTTTTGCTGCTTCTCGAAAGATGTGGAATGGACGACAGCTTCATATAGATGCAGACACAGCCACGGGGATCTTAGTGTCTGGAGGGTTTAATTTCGCAAATGGAGCTGTTCGTACTTCACGTATCTGCAGCCAGCAGTACAGAGGAAAGAGAGGTAAAGAGGCTGGAGGCTGGGTGGTGGTGGTGGTGATTGATACATGTCGCTTTTGTTTTCAGAGTAGTGTTCTTCTGATGTTTGAGGACAGCTTAACTCTTTGACATCGGAGCACAGACGACGTGTACTTGCTTAAATATTAATTACAGATCTTTTCCCAAAGGTACCAGTTTTAGAAATGCAGCCAATGAATTGACGGGCAGGGGTAAGGTGGGTTCATTTTCTAAAACTCCTAGACCTGTGGGACTTGCTGCAGTGTTCCAGAGTTCCTTTCCACCCCCTTTCCTAATCTCCTCCTCCTCCTCCTCCTCCTCCTCCTCCTCCTCCTCCTCCTCCTCCTCCTCCTCCTACCTTAGAAATGCACCAGAAAGCTTGTTAATGCAGCACAGATTTCAAAGGTAGAGTGACGTTAGTGGACCCACGGTCTTCAGTGACATCCTCAGAATGACAATACAAAGGGGCTTTAGATTGTCATTCTCTTTACACATGCATCTTGTTCATATCCCCCAGCAACAACATGTCACAGGTGAGCAACGTAATGTCCACGTCAGGCTGCTTGCAAGAGAGAGGCCCTGCAATCCTGTTAGTGGTGTTCTGTGATACTTGTTCTAATACAGCATGTGCAGGATTCCAAGCAGTTGACTTGTTTCTGTCAAACAAGAAGGGAATTTTTCAGCCCATGGTTAGGTAAGTATAAGTCAATAATGGACCCACTTTTGTGGCGCATATGTGCACACGCGTGCGCGCACGCGCGCGCGCGCGCGCGCACAACACACACACACACACACACACACACACACACACACACACACACCACGGAGAGAGAGAGAGACAGACAGACAGACAGACAGACAGCAGAGAGAGAATACCAGAGACAGAGGCAGAATTAGAGAAGGAGAGAGATGGGGAGTAGGGAGGGAAGGAGGAGGGACACAGAGAGAGAGAGAGAGAGAGAGAGAGAGAGAGAGAGAGAGAGAGAGAGAGAGAGAGAGAGAGATAGAGAGAGAGCTAATGAAGGACCTGTGGTGCACAACTCAAGAGCTGAACTATGCAGAGACAGGGAGCAGGGCGACAAACGCCATTCCCATCATCCCCACCATCCCCATCATCCCCACCCATCCCCACCATTCTCACCACCCCCATCATCCCCACCATTCCCACCATCCCCACCATTCCCATCGTTTCTGTCTGACACCATTCCCATCATCCCCACCATTCCCATCGTTTCTGTCTGACACCATTCCCATCATTTCTGTCTGACACCATTCCCATCATTTCTGTCTGACACCATTCCCATCATTTCTATCTGACACCATTCCCATCGTTTCTGTCTGACACCATTCCCATCATCCCCACCATTCCCATCGTTTCTGTCTGACACCATTCCCATCATTTCTGTCGGACACCATTCCCATCATTTCTATCTGACTGGTACAATTCCCATCATTTCTGTCTGACACCATTCCCATCATTTCGATCTGACACCATTCCCATCATTTCTGTCTGACACCATTCCCATCATCCCCACCATTCCCATCATTTCTATCTGACTGGTACAATTCCCATCATTTCTGTCGGACACCATTCCCATCATTTCTATCTGACTGGTACAATTCCCATCATTTCTGTCGGACACCATTCCCATCATTTCTGTCTGCCAGAAGTGTGCACCAGACATTCTTGCAGTCTGTCTCCTGAAAGTCCATGGAACCGATAGCAAGCCGATCACGTCCCTCATCAAACTGCTGTAGCAGTGTTGCATTCAGGATGCTTAGGTCATGAGCGTGTTCTGTACGTACCATGCTTGCCTGTCTGCCTGTCTGTCTGCCTGTCTGTCTGTCTCTCTGTCTCTGTCCTCTGTCTCTGTCTC
>JADBJO010001249.1:340000-345000 GCA_016801955.1 Conus betulinus | reverse complement strand
CATGCCACACTGCCTGACACACCATGTCACACTGCCTGACACACCATGCCACACTGCCTGACACACCATGTCACACTGCCTGACACACCATGCCACACTGCCTGACACACCATGTCACACTGCCTGACACACCATGTCACACTGCATGACACACCACCATGTCACACTGCATGACACACCATGTCACACTGCCTGACTGACACACCATGTCATACTGCCTGACACACCATGTCACACTACAGCTGCAGAGGCCAAGCCGTGAATGCAGGTCAGGGAAAGGGGTGTTTTCTGCAGGCCGCTCCCCACCAGCCAGCTAACCGTGCTGTACTCGGCGAACTGAATGTCATCTGTGTAAAGCCGGTCTGGCAGCAATGTGTTCAGCATTGCTGAGCGGCCATTACAAGTGGGGGGCTGTTAGTTTGATAATTAGTGGTTGTCATGAAAAAAAATAATATACCCGTGCTCTTGAGATGACTGAATAGGCAAATTCCCGACAATTCTTTTAATACCAAACCCGACTGGGTTGATTTTCCTGTAGATAATGTAGATACGACATGAAAGCTTGTACACAAGTGGTCAAGCGATATTCAAACAGTGACAAAACACACACAATGTGCAAAAATGACGTCGTCATCACTTCTGGGAAGTTAATTTTTCCCTAGTTAACCAGTACACAAGTTTGATACATGCCTCTGCCTGGACTACAACAACAACAAATGTGGATCAGAAATGTGTAAACCTTGTTTGTTCGGCCGGCCCTTTCACTAAGTGTCTCGCTAGGGATGGAAAAATAAAGCTGTGACTGCCTGACACACCAAGTCACAGTGCCTGACACACTAAGTCACACTGCCTGACACACCATGTCACACTGCCTGACACACTAAGTCACACTGCCTGACACACCAGCCACAGTCACACTGCCTGACACACCAATTCACACTGCCTGACACATCATGTCACACTGCCTGACACACCATGTCAAACTGCCTGACAATATGTCACACTGCCTGACACACCAAGTCACACTGCCTGACACACCATGTGACACTGCCTGACACACCATGTCACACTGCCTGACACACCATGTCACACTGCCTGACACACCACCATGTCACACTGCCTGACACATCATGTGACACTGCCTGACACACCATGTCACACTGTGTCACACACCATGTTACACAGCCTGACACACCATGTCACATTGCCTGACACACCATGTTACACTGCCTGACACACCATGTCACATTGCCTGACACACCATGTCACACTGCCTGACACACCATGTGACAACTGCCTGACACACATGTGACACTGCCTGACACACCACCATGTCACACTGCCTGACACACCATGTCACACTGCGTGACACACCATGTCACACTGCCTGACACACCATGTGACACTGCCTGACACACCAAGACACACTGCCTGACACCCATGTCACACTGCCTGACACATCATGTCACACTGTCTGACACACCACCATGTCACACTGCGTAACATACTATGTCACACTGCCTGACACAACATGTCACACTGCCTGACACAGCATGTCACACTGCCTGACACATCATGTCACACTGCCTGACACACCATGTCACACTGCCTGACACACCACCACACACCATGTCACACTGCGTGACACACCATGTCACACTTCCTGACACACATGTCACACAGCCTGACACACCACCATGTCACACTGCATGACACAGCATGTCACACTGCCTGACACACCATGTCACACTGCCTGACACACCATGTCAAACTGTGTGACACACCATGTCACACTGTCTGACACACCACGATGTCACACTGCCTGACACACATGTCACACTGCCTGACACACCATGTCACACTGTCTGACGCACCACAACAATGTCACACTGCCTGACACACCACTGCCTGTCACACTGCCTGACACACCATGTCACACTGCCTGACACACCATGTCACACTGCCTGACACACCATGTCACACTGCCTGACACACCATGTCACACTGCCTGACACACCACATGTCACACTGCACACTGCCTGACACACCTGTCCATGTCACACACTGCCTGACACATCATGTCACACTGCCTGACACACCATGTCACACTGCCTGACACACACAGTGTCTGACCATGTGACACTGCCTGACACACCACCATGTCACACTGCCTGACACACCACCATGTCACACTGCCTGACACATCATGTCACAGTGTCTGACACACCATGTCACACTGCCTGACACACCACCATGTGACACTGCCTGATACAGCACCATGTCACACTGCCTGACACACACCATGTCACAGTGTCTGACACACCATGTCACACTGCTGACACACCACCATGTCACACTGCCTGACACACCACCATGTCACAGTGCCTGACACACCATGTCACAGTGTCTGACACACCATGTCACACTGCGTGACCCACTGATAACAGAGAAACACACTGTGGAAAATCTACTGGCCTCAAAAAAGTATAATAAAATGTTCCAACAAGTCCCATAACTGTAGACCAAACAGATATCTGTCTGTCTGTCTGTCTGTCTGTCTGTCTGTCTGTCTCTCTCTCTCTCTCTCTCTCTCTCTCTCTCTCTCTCTCTCTCTCTCTCTCTCTCTCTCTCTCCTCTCTCTCCCATCCATCCTCACACACACACACACACACACACACACACACACACACACACACACAACACACACACAACACACACGCGCGCGCTCACACACACACACACACACACACACACACACACACACACACACAACACACACACACACGCGCACACGCGCGCGCACGCACACGCACACACACACACACACACACACACACACACACACACACACACACACACATGCGCACGCACGTTCGAACACACACGTACACACAAACACACGCATATACACACGCGCGCACGTGCGCGCACACACATGCACATGTCTACACACATATATACATAGAGAGAGAGAGAGAGAGAGAGAGAGAGAGAGAGAGGAGAGAGACGAGAGAGAGAGAGAGAGAGAGAGAGAGAGAGAGAGAGAAGGGAGAACAAAGTTTCCACTTCGAATCTTACGAACGTCCACCAAAACAAACTGAAACGTAAAAGACTGTTCAGATGGCCCCGAGGAAGATTCATGTCAACGTTCTGCAGCGTGTCGACAGACTGTCGCCGTGGCGTTCCAGAAGTTATAATCACATCCTGTTTTGCAGGCTACTTCCGCTGCGCTTGACTGAAGAGTCCAATGATGCCCATCCCCATCTTGGAAGATAGTTAACAAACCCACGCAGCTTCCGGCCAGATGCACTCACCAGGGGGTGATTAGAGGTAATGGAGAATGTTCACATTGTGCATCAGTAAACCGTACGGATGTCAATCGTCTCCCAAAGGCACTGTTTGAAGAGCTGCTGGAAGGCAAGCATTGCAACGGAGAACAAAAGAAGCGCTACACAGACACACTGAAGGCCTCACTGAAGTGCTGTAACATCGCACCTGCCTCCTGGGAAGAAAATGCGCAAGGTCGCTCAACCTGGCGCACCATGATCAAATCCAGAGTGAAAGAATTTGAAGTGAGGCTAGTGCAGGCACAGGAGCAAAAACGTCAGATTCGGAAAAAAAAAAAAAAAAAAAAAAACAGAGCAAGCACCACCTTTCGGCCTGGCTCACCTCCAAGTCTGCCCTGTCCACACTGCAACAGACTGTTCAATGCGAGGATCGGCCTGATCAGCCATCTTTGTAGACACACCATCACCTACTAATAGCTCAACTCCTGATATATCTTCGCCGCGAATGACAAACAGCAACAATAAAGTAACAAACCAAGAGGCTGGTGGCCAAAGAGCTGTGTGGTTTCTCCACACATCACTCACAGCAGACCATGTGATGCGTTGTGACAGCACAACTCCGAACTTTCTTCCCCCACCACATCAATGTCATTATTCTCACGCCACTCCTGCTGTTTCCCCCGTCAAAAGTCACATCAAGATTTGTCATGTTGCAGCCCCAGCCCCGTCAATCCTCGGGGAGAAATCATTATCGAGTCGTCATGAGGCAAACCACAGGAGGAGACACTGCCCAGCTGCCGAATGGCTTGGGTTGTGTTCAGTGCTGTTCTAATCAAACATGTGCAGGACACCACTGACTGAAGTCCTTCCTGACGATGAGGATCGTTTAGTCGCAGAGCCAGAGTGAGTGTCCACACCATGCGCTATTGCACGTATGCACGCTGGTAGGTTGTTTTGAGGCACGGTTTTTCTTGCTCACATTTGCACGCAGTTCTGTCCAATCAAACACTCATTTATGTGTCTATCTGTCTGTCTGTCTGTCTGTCTGTCTCTCTCTCTCTCTCTCTCTCTCTCTCTCTCTCTCTCTCTCTCTCTCTCTCTGATGCTGCAGCGTATCTGAAAAATGTTCACTTATTTGCGCTGAAAAGGTTTCTGGGAGTAAACATGCAATAATTGCTTCAAGGAAAGCATATCATGTGTTGTTTGATTTGGATTCACAGGGAAAGATAAACTGAGTGTCGAAGCTTCCAGTGAAATTGCGTGCACTGGGCTTTGGATGTTTGGTTACATACAGCAGGTTGAATGGGACGTTAAAGAATTTCTTTGCGCATTTTGAAACACGTCGATTGCTAGTAGCCACACACACACACACACACACACACACACACACACACATATATATATATATATATATATATATATATATATATATATATATGTGTGTGTGTGTGTGTGTGTGTGTGTGTGTGTGTATAGTGAGAGAGAGAGAGAGAGAGAGAGAGAGAGAGAGAGAGAGAGAGAGAGAGAGATTTCTGTGTTTTTTTGCGTATTCTATCTGTCATTGGTAAAAGACCCTGTCAGGGGAGTGAGGCAGGGACAGACAAAGAGCACAGAGGCACAACACTCAACCCCTCACTATCTCCAGACCACTCCAGGAAGTACGGAACATAATATTTATTAAATTTTAATATACAAATTTACCCAAATATATTA
>JADBJO010001249.1:315000-325000 GCA_016801955.1 Conus betulinus | reverse complement strand
TTGTTTTTGTTTTACCCCCTCCCCCCTTTGTGATGTCCCCACCCCCCATTTTGAATTGGAAAAAAAAAAAAATGATTTGCTTTTTAAGGTATTAGTGAATGTTGTGTGGGAACAGTGATTATTACGTATAATTACCTTTTTCTATTTGGATACATCTCCCCCCCCCCCCCCCCCCCCCCCCCCCCCCCCTCTTTATATTTAAAAATTTCCATTTAAACCCCCCCCCCCATATTTCCTTTCTTTCTTTATTATTCAGCAATTTTTGACAGAATTTGCTGTGAAATCCCCTCCCTCCTTTTGTATTCCCCACGTTTTTTTTTTTTTTTTTTTTGAGTATTTTAAGGATTTTCATGTAACCCCCCCCCCCCCCCCCCCCCCCCCCCCCCCCCCCCCCCAGTACTTTATCAATTTTTTTTTTTTTTTTTTTTTTTAATTTTTTTTTTGTTAAACCCTTCTTGTACTTATTATTAATTGCATAAATTTGATTCCTTTCATTATTTTGAATCAGTTTCTTTATATTTATCCATTTCCTGATTTTTTATTTCAAATTTTGAAATAATTTTGTTTTTTTTTTGTAACCCTCCTTTATTTTTATTGCAACTTTGATTTATACCTACCCCTTTGGTTTTTTTTTTTGTTTTTTTGTTTTTTGTTTTTTTTTTTCTGGAGTGGCAAAATAATTTTTTTTTTTTTCTTCCCCCAACCCCACTTAAGACTTAGTGTTCACTTTTCATTGTACCCCCCCCCCCCCCCCCCCCCCCCCAAGTGTCCCTGTAACTTTTTGTGTTTTGTGTGTGTGTTTTTTTTTTTTTTTTCTAGTATTTTTTGCTAGTCCCGTCTCCGATTATACGGGGGGGCTGTGCCAGTAGGGTAGTCCAGAGGGCTTTTTCTAATTTCTAGTCTTACTTTTTTTTACTGTCTTGGTGATTTCCACTCTGTCTACTTTTGCTGTTTTTCTGACTTCATTCTCTCTCTCTTCTTTCGTCTTCTTTCATCAAGGCACCTATCTAGTTTGAAAATTTTCTCATTCTCATTTCTTAGGTAGGGTTTCTGATAGTGATTGTGTATTATCCCCTTTTTAGGTGTTTGTCTTTTCATTGTTTTAATTAATAATGTTGTTTTTAAGATTTTTTTTGTGTGTGTGTGTATGTGTGTGAAGGATTGTTGAGTGAGTGCCTCTTTTTCTATTTCTACCTCTGTTTTTTTTGTTAGGGCATTGTTTGTTCATAGGCTGGTGAGCTTCCACCTTCTCTTGCGGGTAGCAGGGGGCATGGGGCATGGGAGACGCTTAGCCTTACGTAGTTCTTTTTTTTTTTTTTTTCACAACCTTTTTCTTTTTCTATTATTTGAATTTTTTTTTTCTCCTTCCCCTGGCCCCTGATTTGATCCCAAAGGGTGATCATTTTGGAGGCCTGTCCAAATAAACAATTTTTTTTTTTTTTTTGGAAATTCTTCTTGGTTTTGCTGTTTGAAAACATTTTTTTTTTTTTTTTTTTTTTTTGTGTATAGGAGTGATTGGATTTTGGTGTGAGTGGAAGGAAATTTTATACTGAAACTTTAAATTCATTTTTTTTTTTTTTTTTTCTTTTTCAAATTTAAAGTAAATTTTCATTGTTCTTTTCTTTTTCATAAAATTTTTTTTTTTTTTTTTTTATTATCTTAGAAAAAAAAAAAATTCATTCAAAATGTCGGCCTTTGAGACCTACCTGTCTCAGGGTAAGACGTTAGGCCTTGATGGGCCGGACTTGATTCAATATGTCAAACAGTGTGAGGATCGCGCTGAGCGCGCAAGAGAGAGGGAAGAAAAGATAAAAAAAAAAGAAAAGAAAGAGAGAAGAAAGAGAAAAGAGAGAAGAGAAGAAAGAGAAAGAAAAAAGAAGAAGAAAGAAAGAGAGAAAAAGGAAGAGAGAGAGAAAGAGAGAGAGGAGCAGAGAGAGATAGAGAGAGAGAGAGAGAGAGAGCAGCAGAAAGAAAGAAAAGAAAGGGAGTTTAGAGAGTTAGAGAGTAAGAAGAGTTCAGCTTGAAATGGAGAAATTAAAAGCTTTTTTGGTGTAACAGACAATGGTTCTGCGCAGGGTTCTGGTGATGCGAAACCTATTTCTGGTCGTTCTCCTTATATCCCCAAGATGCCTGTCTTTGATGAAAACAAAGATGAGATTGATGCATTTTTGTTTAGATTTGAGAGTCATGCTACTTCTTGCGAGTGGCCCAAAGATAAGTGGGTATTGTATATTGCGTCTCTTTTCAAGGGCAGTGCGTTGACGCTGTATCATTCTTTGGCAGCGAAGGATACTTTAACATGGGATGAACTTAAGGATGAATTACTTAAGCGTTACCGGTTAAGATACCGCCGAAGGATTTCGCGAGAAATTCCGTACCGTGCGTCCCGGAGAAAGGCGAGTCATTTCCTGCGTATTTGATTCGGTCTGCGCATTTTTTTCTTGATCGGTGGATTGACTTGTCCAAAACTAAAAAGGATTATGCGGAACTTCGTGATCTGTTTTTTTTTTGAGCAGATTTTTTACAGCGTTTCAAAGGACTTGGCTGTTTTTCTAAAAGAAAGGTCGGTTGCGAGCGCTGAAGAAATGTGCGAGCTTGCGGAACAGTACAGGACTGCGCATCCTGATCGGACGTTTGCCCGCAAGGGAACGGACACGGTTTTTGATGTAAATGTCGCTTCCTTCGCACATCACCAAAACAGTGTTGGTTCAGACCGTGGATTTGGCTCTTGGCGTTCAAATCAGAACCGTAATCGTTACCGTGGAGGTCAAAATTCCCGCGGTGGTCAAAATTCTCGTAGCGGACGGGATCATGGCAGCCGGTTTGAACAGTCTGCTACCGGTGGTGGTCAGCAGTCTGGTCATTTGGGTGCAAATACCGGTACACCTAGAGGTGGTCAAACAGCGTCTAACTCTCGGTATCCGCGTAACCGTGGCCGACAGCGCGGACAGGCTCATAATACCTCAGGTACACCCCCCAGGTTGTTACAATTGTGGTTGCTGGTTTCATAAAGCTCGGGATTGTCCATCTGTAGAGCAGTCAGCAGTGAATGTCGCAGGGTATGTCAGACAATGTTTCGGATCCATCTACTGTAGCCCATTCGATGGTGTCACATGTTAACACTGACGGCTTACTGGTTGAGTCAGGAACCTGTCAATGGGTTTCACTGTTCTGTGTTGAGGGACACAGGTTGCACTACTGCGGGAGTGCGCCGTTCTTTTGTTCTTCCCACACCAGTTCACTGGTGAAGAACAACATTGTCGTTCTTTTGGAGGTAAGATTGAGGTTTTCCCTCTTGCTGTGGTCTCAGTTAGTACACCTTACTTTGAGGGTGAGGTGCTTGCCTGTGTTATTGAGAACCCAGTAACGGATCTCATTCTTGGTAATCTTCCAGGTGTTACTTCAGCATGTTCAGGTGCTGGTGGATCTTTTGTCCCATGTAATGTGACTACTCGTTTACACAGGCAAGGAGAAAAGGAGTTGCCTGTACCGTTGTCAGTGCCTGATTTGTCTGTGCTGGATGTACAACCTAAGGAATTTGCTGCTATGCAGAAGCGTGATGCCTCTTTGAGCCATTTGTTCTCTTCAGTTGTAACTGAGGTACCTTCCCCTTTGACTAAGCCTGTTTTTGTTTTTTTTTTTTGATGTTCTATGTCGCTTGGTCAAGGGTCAAGGACAAAGGTGAAGTTAAGCGTCAGGTGGTAGTTCCTCAGGAGTTACGTAACGTTGTGCTTCATACTGCGCATGACAGCATTTTTTTTTGGTCATTGTGGGATCAGACGTACTCTACAGCGAGTTCTTGCATCGTTCTTTTTTTGCCAGGAGTCTCAGTCAGTCAGTCAAGGAGTATTGTCGTTCATGTGATACTTGTCAGAAGACTGTGTCTCGTAACCGCGTCCCTTGTGCGCCGTTGCACAAGATGCCGTTGGTTTCAGTACCTTTTGAGAAGGTAGCGATGGATTTGGTTGGTCCTTTGGAGGTGTCTTCTTCTGGCTTTCGGTACGTTCTGACGTTGGTGGATACAGCTACTCGGTTTCCGGAGGCTGTCCCACTCAAACGTATCGATACAGTCACTGTGGCGGAGGCTCTTCTTTCTATTTTTTCAAGGTAAGGTATGTTTGCCTTCCGAAATTCTTACTGATTGTGGTACTCAGTTTGTTTTCGGACCTGAGGAAGTGTACCGTCTGTTGTCTATTTCTCTTTTCTTCTGTACCACTACTCCATACCACCCTCAGTCTAACGGGATGGTGGAAAAAGTTTTAATGGCACCTTGAAGTCCATGCTGAAGAAGGTTTGTCGTGACTGTCCCAAGCAGTGGGATCGGTACATTCCGGCTGTTCTGTTTGCATATCGGGAGTTGCCGAATATGACTTTAGGGTTTTCCTCCTTTTGAGTTACTTTTCGGTCATTCACCCCGGTCCTATCGCTTTGTTAGATAAGTGGACTGGCACACAGATGACTGACGATGACAAAAAAAAACGTTTACAATATGTACATGACTTGCACAATCGGATACTGGACAGTTGTGCTCAGGCACAACAGACCGCTGACAGTCAGACCGACAAGTATAAGGTGTACGCAGACAGAAAGAGCTCTCCTCGTTCATTGAAAGTGGGTGATCAGGTTCTTGTTTTGCTCTCTGATGAACAGAATAAGTTGAAGGTTTCCTGGAAAGGTCCTTTTCTTGTGAAGGAAAAGTGTTCACACCTGTCAACTATCGTATTGACATGCATGGAAAGTCCAAGGTTTTCCACATCAATATGTTGAAAGAGTATGTGGTTCGGACGAATGTGTTGCTGTCAATTTCGATGTTGCTCTTTGTGTTCCTCCTCAGGGATTAGACTCTGCGTCTGCATTGTCTAATGAGTTACCTGTGGATTGTGTTGTTTCCACTGGTGTTTCGGATGCAGAGTGTTCACATGTTTCCCCTGTTTCTCCCCCCGTCGGTGTACAGGATGTACATTGTTCCTCTAGGAGTTGTACAGGATGTACATTGTTCCTCTGTAGGAGTTGTACAGGATGTACAGTGTTCCTCTGAGGTTGTACAGGATGTGAGTGACGATGACGTTTCATTACCTTCCTACCTGTCTGTTCAAGGCGAGACATTTCGTGATGTAAAGGTTGCTCCTGAGTTGTCAGACACTCAAAAGTCTCAGTTGATGAGTGTTTTGGAGGATTTTTTTCTGATGTCTTGACAGATACACCAGGGAAGGCTGTACATAGATCCACCACACTGTATTAATCTGACTACTGATGTTCCTGTTAGGGTCAAGTCTTACCCTTTGCCTTTTGCAAAGAGGGAGATCATTCAGAGAGAGGTTCAGGTTATGTTGGATCTTGGAGTGATTGAACCGTCTGTATCACCGTACAGTTCTCCAGTCGTTCTGTGGTGGTAAGCCTGATGGCTCAATTCGATTCTGTATCGATTATCGGGCTCTCAATAAGGTCACTGTGTTCGACTCTGAACCGATTCCAGATGTTGAGGATATTTTCTGTCGTTTGTCTGAAGGTCGGTATTTTGTCAAAGTAGACCTTGCGAAGGGATACTGGCAGATACCTATGTTGCCTCAGGATAAGGAAAAGACTGACTGCGTTTCAAACTCCTTTTGGGTTGTTTCAGTGGACGAGAATGCCTTTCGGGTTGCAGAACGCACCAGCTACATTCGCAAGAATGATGCGGAAGCTGCAGTTGTATCAGTTTTCAGCTGTAAGTTTTTTTTTTTGACATTCTTCTTGCAGCTCGTCTTTGGCAGCAGTTGTTGGACTACTTACGCATGCTTTTGACCCGTCTCAGGTTGTTTGGGTTGACAGCTCGTCCGTCAAAAGTGCTGGCTGGTTTTCAGGAGTTGGAGTTTTTGGGGACATATGATTTCCGTTGGTCATGTTCGTCCGGAAGTCAAGAAAGTGCAAAAGATTTTGTCTGTGGGTAAGCCAACTACGAAGAAGCAGGTTCGCTCTTTGTTGGGTCTTTTGTCCTACTATCGCAGATATGTTCCTCCTCATTTTGCTAGTCTTACTGCACCTTTGACTGAACTGACTAAGGGAGATAAGAAGCGTCAGATTGAGTGGTCTGATGAGTGTCAGAAAAGTTTGGAGAAGGTTCAAGCTGTACTCAATTCATTTCCTGTGTTACTTCTTCCTAACTTGGATGAAGATTTTGTCTTACGTACAGATGCTAGCAGTAAGGGCATGGTGCATGTTTGCTACAGGAAAAGTCAGGACTTTTACATCCAGTGCAATACGCTAGCAAAAAGTTTTTCTGTGGTGCAAGAGAGATACTCGACTATTGAAAGGGAGTGTCTTGCTTTGGTCTGGGGACTGGACAAGTTTTTGCTAGGTTTTTATCAGGGAGACCTTTTGTTTTGCAAACTGACCACAGACCGTTGACATTTTTGAAAGCGTCAAAATCAAAAAAAAATCGCCTGTTAAGATGGGCATTAAGCATTCAAGAGTACTGTTTCACTGTTGAGCCTATCTCTGGGACATCTAATATTTTTTCGCAGATTTGTTGTCCAGGGAGTAGTGCTATACCATGTGTTTTATGGTCTGCTGATGCTGTGTTTTGTATTTGTGATTGATCATTGCTTATTCATTCCTGTCTTGTAAGCTACAGTTAGCTACAAGTTTGAGTGAGTATGGTCTACACAAGATACAAGTCTAAGAATTGTGTATATACATTATTGCTGTATCATTTTGTGGTCAAATTGTCTGTATTTCTCTTACTTGCGTTCATGGGGTGAAAAATGATTTGGTGTAGTGTCATTGTAAATGACCATTGCAGATTGGCTGCTGTGCATGTTCATGGTCATGTAGATAATTTTTGAACCATGATTGGTGATTTTAACGTGTGTCTCATGCTATTGATACACGATGGATTTCTTGAGGTTGTCTTTTGAAAGATCACTGCATATTTTGATATCTTTGTGTGGGGTGCTTACTGTTTCATCTATGCATATAGTGCAGTTCTTAATGGTTTCATCATTTGCATATTCTGTTGGGTTTGACAGGAAGTGTATGGATCATGCAAGTGTTGTGCTTAAGATGTGGATTATGTATTTTGGAGATATTGAGGTGATCCATGGATAAAAAAAGTTGATTCCTTTGATGAATATACTTTGTGCATTTGATATGTATATATAGTACTTCTGGTTTTGGGTTCCTCTGTGGGGTATCCTTTTGCAAGATTTCTCCGGTGGAAAAATCTTACCCCGGGAAGGGGGGTGTCATGTATTGCGGAGCGATATTTCGTATGCTACGCGATTACATGAGACAGTACAGATTAAGAAAAAGATTATTGATTCGTGCGTTACACTATAGGTTAGTCGTGTGACACAAGGGAGCGTACTGACTGAACGTGGCCCAGGGTTTGAGTGAAATTTTTACACTGTTCACGCGATTTGAATATAAACAGGCGTTGGCCTGTATCGGCGCACTCTGAGAATGGAACAGATGATTTAGATGAGAAGAAGAAGAGGCGGACTGTGCCCATTGATAAAGGCAGAGGCCTAACACATACAGAAGTATGTGAATTGTAGTTGAATGACCGGTACTCAAGCCGTAAGTATCTAATTTTATATTGTGAGAATCTAGATGATTCTCCATTTTTTTTTTCAACGGTTTATTGTCGGAACCGAAACTATGTTTGAAAAATTGAAGAGTTCAAAAATGTTAAAGTGTAACATGAACTGCTAACTGGCTGGCAGTGTTTTGAACTCGTGTTTATCCGGTTTGTTATAGCTGGGCCGACTCCCCGTGCGGTAGAGAAAAGAAGACTGGAGATCGGGCACTAAGGTGGATGGCCGGGGGCTGCGCGCGTTCCCGGGCCAAGCTCCCGATCCGCGGGAAGATCCAGGTTGGGCAAAAGTTTGTCGCCGACCAGTAGTTGTGATGTGTATGGGCAGTATGGGATCCCCGCACAGAGGAAGCCAGTTCCGGACACCACAGAGAGTGTGTGTGGACACTTGCAGTGAGTAAAAACCTGCAAAATCAGTATCGTGTGCAGAAGAAGAGTGCTTGATTGGTTGCACCAGCTGAAAGATTACAGATTATGAAAATATATAAGCTTTGATTGATGCCAGAGTAAAAAACCCCCATGGGATTTTAAAAAGATTAAGGACAAATATAACAATGGGTATGATGGCATAGAGAAAGGGCTCTTGTCCTTTTAGTGAAGATAATATAACAGTGGGTATGATGACATAGAGAAAGGCTGTTGTCCTTTTAGTGAAGATAATATAACAGTGGGTATGATGTCATAGAGAAAGGCTGTTGTCCTTTTAGTGAACATGACACAACAGTGGGTATGATGACATGGAGAAAGACTGATGTCCTTTCAGTGAAGATGACACAACAGTGGATATGATAACATGGAGAAAGACGGGTATCCTCTTCATGACACAAACGTGGACATGATTAACACAACGCAGGGAGAAAAACACAGAATCGTGTATAAACACACAGGATAGAGAGATAAACACACAAAGTCAAGAGTTAAATCTACAGAATAGGGAGAGTCACTAGAACATCAGAGTTTAACCACAAAGTGAGAGAACAAACAAACGAAATCAGATATGATTGCACATCTAAGACAAAGACAAACACTTATGTCAGAAACAAAATGCATAGAACAGAGATGAATACACAGAACACAAACTAACGCAGAGATAAATTCACAAAACAGAAATAAACACGCAAACACAATTGAACAAACAGAGTAGAAGTAAACACACAAAACAGATATAAACACAGAGAAGAAAGTTAAACACACGCAAGAGAGGGATCACTTTGGAAATGATGGGTCAGGGACACACACATAGAAACACAAAAATTAGACATAAACACATGGATAAAGAAAACCCGCACATATATAATATGTGTGTGTGTGTGTGTGTGTGTGAGAGAGAGAGAGAGAGAGAGAGAGAGAGAGAGAGAGAGAGAGAGAGAGAGAGAGAGAAGAGAGAGAGAGAGAGAGAGAGAGAGGACATAAACGTGTAGATGAATCCATGAACGACAAAGACACAACACAGAGATATAAACACACATGCTTACATAAACTCAGAGATAACTCCAATGCAAAAGAAACAGACTGATGACCGGATGATGCCCAAGCCTGATTGTTTGGTGTTGTGTCATACCAATGGCGTGTCTTCATGACACAGGTCACGTGGTGTGTCTTCATGATACAGGTCAGGTGGTTTGCCATCATGACACAGGTCGGGTAGTGTGTCTTCAAGACACAGGACAGGTGGTGTGTCTTCATGACACAGGTCAGGTGGTATGTCTTCATGACACAGGTCAGGTGATGTCTTCATGACACAGGTCAAGGTGTGTTGGTTGTGTTGGCTGATGGGTGCTGTGTCATCAGAATAGTGTGTCACACAGATCAGGTGGTGTGTCTTCATGACACAGGTCAGGTGGTGTCTTCATGACACAGGTCAGGTGGTGTGGTGTGTGGGCTGATGGGTGCTGTGTCATCAGAATAGTGTGTCACGCAGATCAGGTGGTGTGTCTTCATGACACAGGTCACGTGGGGTGTCTTCATGACACAGGTCAGGTGGTTTGTCATCATGACACTGGACATGTGGTGTATCTTCATGGCACACGACAGGTGATGTGTCTCATGACACAGGTCACGTTGGGTGTCTTCATGGCACACGACAGGTGATGTGTTTTCATGACACAGGTCAGGTGGTGTTTCACCACGACACAGGTCAGGTGGTGTATTGCCATGACACGGGTCAGGTGGTGTGTCTTCATGACACAGGTCAGGTGTTGTGTCATCATGACACAGGTCACGTGGGGTGTCTTCGTGGCACACGACAGGTGATGTGTCTCATGACACAGGTCACGTGGGGTGTCTTCGTGGGCACACGACAGGTGATGTGTTTCATGACACAGGCCAGGTGGTGTTTCACCGTGACACAGGTCAGGTGGTGTACGCCATGACACGGGTCAGGCGGTGTGTCTTCATGACACAGGTCAGGTGGTGTGTCATCATGAC
>JADBJO010001249.1:300000-305000 GCA_016801955.1 Conus betulinus | reverse complement strand
GTAAAGATAGAGATAGGGGTGATAGAGGACAGAGGTAGGATGGTAAAGATAGAGGTAGGGTTGGTAGAGGACATAGTTAGGGTGGTAACGAACAAACAGGCCGGGTGCTGGGTAACGGAGCCCGGGGGGGGGGGGGGGGGGGTCCCGGGAGTTACGGGCAGTAATGTATTGAGGAAGAGATGGCAAAGCACAAAGGCAGTGGTAATTAAACACAGAGGTAGGGACAGTGAAACACAGAAATGGGAGTGACAGAGTTAGGGGGGGGGGGGGGGATAATTCACAGAGTGAGGGGTGGAAAGGACAGAGGCAGGGTGGAAAAGGACATGGGATTAGTGAAGGACAGAGGCAGGGCTGGTAAAGGACAGAGGTAGGTGTGTCCAAGGACAGAGGTAATGGTGATTAAGGACAAAGGCAAGGATGATAAAGGGGATGGTGAAAAATGAGATCGAAGGATGAAGAACGAAGAAACGATGTTAAAGGACAGAAGTACTTCTGGTAAAGGACAGAGGTAAGGACTGTAAAAGACAGAGGTAGGGGCAGTAAAGGACCGCTGAGGGAAGGAAAGGAAAGAGGTAGTGGTGAGACAGGCCAGAGGTAGGGGTTATGATGAACAGGGGAGTGGGAACGATGACGACCAAAAAGAACACGTTGTTTCTTCGTACTCAGATGATATAGATATGTCAATGTAAGCCTACCAGCCTTGAAACGTTTCATCTTCTTGCATCCAATCCAGCAAAATCGTAGATGTCTTAGTGCTTTAGAGGTGACAGATATAAGCACTAATTGAAGAATAAAAGAGAAATGAATATCCTTGGGCAGAGATCGTTTTCAGATCGTCTGTAATTGGATATGTTGTTACAGTGTGTGTGTGTGTGTGTGTGTGTGTGTGTGTGTGTGTGTGTGTGTGTGTGTGTGTGTGTGTGTGTGTGTGTGTGTGTGTGTGTGTGTGCTCATTTGTTGACGCCTGTTTATCATCACCATGTTTACGGCCTTTCAGATTTAACGTACATCGTTTAATGACAACAAAACGCTATTACTTTGCATTTACAATTTGTTTATTTCTATGCTTCCTGAATTGTTTATCGGTTCTAGAGTTTCTGAAACGATTCCTTTTTATCTATCTTTACGTCACATTTTGTTTTCCGTGTTTATTTTGTCTCAACCTTTCCTCTCTGAATGGAGTGGGTTTGCTACACATAAAAGTAATCGAAATCAGGGGATTCGCAAATATATCCTATATTTTTCAAATGCTTTTTTGTTGATCAGAAACAATGTTCTTATGTAAAGGCTCTTAAACTTCTATTACATGTACATTTTATATATCCTGCGTTTTGGATTTCATAAATAAGTACAGTGTGATCTCTCTCTCTCTCTCTCTCTCTCTCTCTCTCTCTCTCTCTCTCTCTCTCTCTCTCTCTCTCTCTCTGTCTGTCTGTCTCTGTCTCTGTCTGTGTCTGTGTCTGTTCTCTCTCTCTCTCTCCCTCACTCTCTCTCTCTCTCTCTCTCTCTCTCTCTCTCTCTCTCTCTCTCTCTCTCTTTGGTGCGCGTGCGTGCGTGCGTGTGTGTGTGTGTGTGTGTGTGTGTGGTGTGTGTGTGTGTGTGTGTGTGTGTGTGTGTGTGTGTGTGTGTGTGCGCGCGCGCGCATGTATGCGCGCGCGTGTATGCGCACGCACGCATATACGTGCGTCTGACAAGCAGTGCCAACAAGCACAAGTATCATCACCACCCTTTCTATTATCTCCCATCAGTCTGATCTGTGGCATCAGCAATCACTTGAAAGTCAGAACCACCCTTCAGTTCCTCTCTCTCTCTGTCTCTCTGTCTCTGTCTCTCTCTCTCTCTCTCTCTCTCTCTCTCTCTCTCTCTCTCTCTCTCTCTCTCTCTCTCTCTCTCTCTCCAGTCCTCTCACACCTGTCCTCTCCATGTCTCTCACCCCAGATGTCCTGTCTATTGTGTGATTATGCCCAGGCAGCTCAAAGATGGTCTGATGAAAGTCTGGTGATCGCAGTTTATCCCACGAGGATTTTTTGTTTTTGTTTTCACTGTCCTATCTCCCGTGGCAATAGCACCCACGTCACTCATTCCGATCACCCGTCCAAAAGCTACAGTCAGGCCCAGCCTGTGACAGCCCTGGTACAGCAGTCCAGAGGGAGCAGTCTGAGGCAAACCAACAGAGTCAACGCTCTGCTGCCCAGTCAGTTTGTTGGTGTTCAGTGTTGTCTGTTCTGGTCCAACATACGCAGGACACCACCTGTTTCTTTGCCGACTGACAATAATCAATGTTTAGTCATGGAACCGGAGTGGGTGAGCTTGTTCTCCACATGGTGCCACCACACCATCCATCCAACGAGAGATCGCATGAATTTGCGGATTCCAGTGGCCCTGACAGAATCAAACAAAGGCCATTCACGGGGAGAGGATATCGAAACTGAGGTCGCCATGAGAGCAGGGCATGAAGGAGCACAAAATGTGAGACTTTTTAATGCAGATCGATGAGGATGTGGATGATAAAGATGATGCTATAGATATCCATTCAGGTCTGAGACTGCATGACAGGGCTGTACTCTACGCTTACATTTATAACGTATATCCTGGCATCAACCAGGCCTGGGAGATACAGACACCTGCAGTATCGGTCTGGAAATTTGAGCAACACTCTCAGAAACGCATCCATTAAGTGGATGCAACTTGACTTTGTAGTCCCAGTCTTCCCAGCTGAGTCTGTTAGCAAACTCAACTCTGACTGTGTAGTCCCAGTCTTCCCAGCTGAGTCTGTAGCAAACTCAACTCTGGGTAGGAGCCAGTCGGGGCGGGAAAAAATATCACAAAAGAAAATGGCTGTGATGGGAATGGAACCATTGACCTCCAACTCTGTGAAGCTATGAGCTTCACCGCAGCGGCTGGTCTCCTATGAAGACTATTCCTGATTCTCTGCATCACAAGCTATCAACCCTTCTCACAGTGAACTGTCATCCTTTTAGGGTGAAAACGTAAAGTGTATGGATAGAAGAAGTCATTTAAGCACATATGAAACTTGTGTTTAAAAAAAAAAAAAAAAAAAAAAAACTTGTGTTTTTATATGATGAAATGTCAATCTTCTCACGTTCTTCATCAGCAAAGAGCTACTCGATTTATATAAACGAGACAAAAAAAAAAAAAGGGGGGGGGGTTGAACAGTATGTGTACATATACATATAATTGTTGTGACGCTGAAATTAATAAATGTGCCGTTTCAAAAAAACGGATGGTTCAGACCTCGTTGTATCTTACTTCTTGCAAATGGTGGAAGGGAAAGCCTTGCACAAAAATAGAAAAAAACGAAGACAGTATTTACCAAACACGACAATAAGAAGACTGGTGTTCAAAACACATGAACAGAAACGGATAATAACTTCAGATTAGGATTGGGAGCAGGATTCCAGCCACCAGAACCATTGCCTTAAAGGAAATAAGAGTAGTAAACAGAGTGGATGCAGTTTATACTGGAAAAAAAAAAAGATGCGGTGTCTGAAACTGTGAATATAGCAAAAGCTTTCTAAAAGCATTTTTCCGACTTCATTGCAACAACACAGATAACATACAGTTCAATAAAACCTAATCATTGCCCATATAGCACAAGCGTAAAAGCTTACAATCTTTTTTCATTTGATACTAACAACTTCTTTTTTACATTTGCAATGCAGACAGGTAAATGTCAAACTATGTTTCATTTTCACAGAAGAAAACTAAAAAAAAAAAAAAAAGGGGGGGGGGGGGGGGGACAAAATTGAACTGGACAAAAAATCAAATAAGAGTTTGTCTGACCTAGTTTATAAATGTAACTTAATTGTTCGTATACAATGGAGTTTATAAGTGTTACACATAATTGTTTGCACACAATGGAGTTTATAAATATTACGCGTTTGTACACGTTGGAATTTATAACGGTTATACAACACTATTTGTACACAGTGGAGTTTGTAGTAACAGGGGAACAGGGGATCTTAATTTACACATAATTGTTTAAAACAGTGAAATTTATCAATGTTACACATATTGATTGTACACAGTGGAGTTTAAATGTTATACATCACTGTTGTGAACACTGGAGTGTATAAATGTTATATGTAATTGTTTGTACACACTGGAGTTTTAGCTTAAGGTAACACATACAAATATTGTACACAATGGCTTTTTGCCGTTTTTCTGTTCTCTCCTTTGTTAGCTTGACAATACCGAAATATCATAATATAGGAGCAAGAAGTAGGCACGTGTGTGAGTGCGTGCGTGCACGTGCGCATGTTTTGTCTGACGTGAAAAAAAAATACAAACACCTGGACTACACTCACTCGTACCTCCCTATCCTGTTTTTCATCACTGTCAGTGGCCAAACAGGAAGACGACAGACCGCACTAAGTACCCTGTCTGTCTGGTTGGTTCACCCACTGTCAACGAGCGTGGTTTACTGGGACAAGTGGCAGAGTGACATTCAGCATCTGCGCGATGAACAGAGGCGAGGGGGAGGAGGGGGGGGGCTGGTTGCGGGACAGCTTTTCAGCATTCAGTCTGCATGCAGCTGCCCCGCTCCTTCACCCAGTCACCCTGACACGCACCTGCCACCTGTCCAATCTCTTTTATTACCGCGGAGAAAGGGGCCAGGGAACGCGAGCGTGGGCGGGAGGGTGGGGTAAAGGGAGGGTGCGGTACGAGGCATTTGTACAAAAACACCCTACGCCTCCCCTTTCCTTCCTCTAGAGATCTGCAATGGATGACAGCTCTCCTTTGGTTTTCAGAAACAACCACGAGTATCTGTGTTCCAGGATATCTCAGTCCCTTGAGAATAAAATAAAATAAAAATCTGAAAACAAAAAAAACTATTTTATCATATATAAATGACATATCCTTTTTTTCAGGTATACACATTTCTGAAACAGGGACATGGGAAGTATGTTACATACTGGATTCTTAAAGATCTTGGGGCGTGCGGGAGTTGAGGCAAAGGATTATTTCTATTTCTAAAC
>JADBJO010001249.1:290000-297500 GCA_016801955.1 Conus betulinus | reverse complement strand
CTCCTATGGTAGTGTTGACTCGTCAAAGTGGTATTATTCCTTCCCTACCATAGTAGTACTGACTCATTAAAGTGGAATTGTTCCTTCTCTCCTATAGTATCGTTGACTCAGCAAAGTGGTATTGTTCCTTCCCTCCTATAGCAGTATTGACCCTATAGTAGTATTGACTCATCAAAGTGGTATCATTCCTGCCTTCCTATAGTATTGTTGCCTCATCGAAGTGGTATTATTCCTGCCTTCCTAAAGTATTGTCGACTAATCAAAGTGGTATCAGTATCATTCCTACCTTCCTAAAGTGTTCTTGACATATCAAGTGGTATTTCTCCTGCCTTCCTAAGTTATTGTTGACTTGGCAAATTGATATGTCTTTTACCTTTTTTTTTTCCTGAAGTGATATTGACAATCAAAGTGGTATATCTCCCATGGGCCTATGTTGTATCCTTGGTTCAGACTTCAGCTCCACACCTGTGCCAAGGGTGAGGCAGAATTCGTTGTTTTGCAAAGTGTTGAGTGTTGTCAGCTTTACTGGAGACTGTTGCTGGCAGAATGTGGTTGGCTCTTCTTTCCACAGTGGAAAACTCACTCCATTTGACTGTGTGACTGCGTCTTTACTGTCGTCAGAAGGGGAAGAAACTCACTCCATCTGACTGTGTGACTGCGTCTTTACTGTCGTCAGAAGGGGAAGAAACTCACACTCCATCTGACTGTGTGACTGCGTCTTTACTGTCGTCAGAAGGGGAAGAAACTCACTCCATCTGACTGTGTGACTGCGTCTTTGCTGTCGTCAGAAGGGGAAGAAACTCACTCCATCTGACTGTGTGACTACGTCTTTGCTGTCGTCAGAAGGGGAAGAAACTCACTCCATCTGACTGTGTGCCTAAGTCTTTACTGTCGTCAGAAGGGGAAGAAACTCACTCTGTCTGACTCTGTGACTAGGTCTTTACTGTCGTCAGAAGGGAAAGAGATCTTTAACGAGGAGGGGAGACCAATATAGCCATTAACAACTTCTTGTTGCGAAGGCGAACAAATCACATACGTGCCCTGAGAATACTCACTGCAATGCTGCAGACGTGAGAAGCACAGAATAAACACAAAACTTTCGGGGAAAAAGAAAGGAGCGCTAGGCTTCTCGATGCACGTGGAAGTAGAACAAATGGAAAAAAATGTACTCGCACAAACATCGATTCCACTTTGACTGGTGCAATGCGATGTTGACCATTGTTACACTGGAACAACAACTGAAACAATGTGCACACATGAATACCCACAACTGAACCAGGTCAAACAAGCCACAAAGAAGACAAGGAACACAGCGCAGGTCAACTTGGAAGGAATGACAGAAAATGGAATCTGAACCAAAGCAGGAAGAATTAAACGGTAGTTAGTAATCACAGGAAGTTATTTTTGCTCCTGTTATGACACATTGACAGGCTGGTGACTCCACATTAATGCTGCTAACGACACCGATTCACCTAGGATATATAAGGGACAAAGAGCAATAAGGAAGCATCCTTAATGGTGTATATGTGTATGTGTGTGTCTGTGCGTGAGTGGATGTGTTTGTGTGCATGCACGCGCGTGCGCGCACGTGCGCGTGTCTGTGTGTGTGTGTATGCGCGCGCGCACGCACGCGCACACGCACGCACGTGTGTGTGTGTGTGTGTGTGTGTGTGTGTGTGTGTGTGTACATGTTTGTGTTGCGTGAGTGCGTGAGTCTCTCTCTCTCTCTCTCTCTCTCTCTCTCTCTCTCTCTCTCTCTCTCTCTCTCTCTCTCTCTCTCTCTCTCTCTCACTCTGTTTTCTATGTGCTTAATGCCTGCATTTGTACAAGACGAACTGGCATCATGAGCAAACGCATCGCTGTAAGCAGCGTCACATTGGAGTTATTGGTCTGCAATTGCTCCACTATGGGAGGGAAAGTTGATATTCTTGTTTGTCTGCAGGGACTGGCACAGGTCTGAGTTCGGAGTTACGCAGGTTTAATGGTTAAATGGATGACGATAGATGTCACGCAGTTTAAATAGTTAAATGGGTGGAAATGGTGGAGCTTCTATATCTTAATCTCGAAAAAGAAGACTATGCCCTTAGAGTTACGATAGAAGACATGCAGTTCAATAGTCAAATGGATGGAAATGGCCCAACTTCTCTATTTCAACCTAGAAATAGAAGACTATGCCCTTAGAGTTACGATAGATGTCACACAGTTTTCATACTTAAATGGATGGAAATGGCCGAGCTTCTATATTTCGACCTGCGAAAAGAAGACTGTGCCTTGTTTCTAGCTATTACAAATTAATGCTAATAAAGAGGTTGATACATTCTGATAGTGGAAATATGCATGAGTTGTGGACTCCTTGTGTTCGTACACTATTGTTAGGGCAGAGTGATTTGGGTATCAAAAGTCTAGCAGACGACAGGAGAAAAAAGGGTATGCAGAATACATTGCACATAACGTAATCAAAACATTCAGGCTGTCTCACAATCAGACGCAGTATGTCACAAGGGCCGAACTGTGCAGTGAATTGTTTTTCATAAGGGTGACATTGTCAGAGATGTTACATGTTGCTTTAAGTGTAATGTAGAATATACATTGTTCTAGGCCTAGTTCGTATTCATGGGTTCAGACCTAAATGCTGAAATGTTGCTTTTATTATATCAGGACATACACCACAGACCACAACCAGAATGAATTGACAGCAGGATTTCCAATGAGGGACATGATTATCATTTATTTGAGTGTTGGTGAGGAAACACGAACAAGATACACCATTAATAGTGGATGACACTGGATTCTGGCAGTCCTTTGTCATCCCAGTAATATGATTCAAAGTCAGGTCTCAACTCCAGCTACTATGCGCTGCTTAAAACCTGTGCTTCAGATATGAACGCTTCCTGACACATGTGCAGGAGAAGGAGAGTGAGTTCAAATTACACAAGAGGAGGAGGGGGGAGGAGTTTAGAAATGGATTAATCCTTTGTCTTTACTCCAACTTGTCCCAACAGCTTCAAGAATTCAGTATGTAACAAACCCATGCCACTGTTTTGTGTATCCCAGAGTCAAGTTAATTGACCTACTGCATTTCTGGAATGTCAACCCCTGAAAATAACAGATTTCACCTCATTTTATATATAATCACGTAAAATTCTTTGTTTTCTTATTCTCAAGAGACTGAGATGACCTGGAACATCAAAGGACACTGCTCTGAATACATTAGCAACTTTTGCCCATCATGACCCCACACTCTTTCTCTCAATCCATCTTCTCTGGCTGCAGCGGTTCTTTGAAGTGCATGGGAGTCCATTTGTGAAATTAAAACCTGCAAAACCCTACAGATACCCGTGGTTGTTTCTGCATCCAAAGAGAGCTGCCATCGCAGATCTCTAGAGGAAAGGGGAAACTCTCAGGGCGTTTTCGTACACATGTCTCGTACTGCACCCTCCCACTACCCCACCCTCCCGCCCACGCTCGCGCTCCCTGGCCCTTTCTCCGTGGTAATAAAAGAGATTGGACAGGCGGCAGGTGCGTGTCAGGGTGACTGGTGAAGGAGCAGGGCATCTGCATGCAGACTGAATGCTGAGAAAGCTGTCCTAGTTGTCCCAGTAAACCCCAGTCTGTTCACAGTGGAGAGACAGCCAGACAGACAGGGTACTTAGTGCGGTCTGTCTGTCTTCTTCCTTTGTAGCATTGACACAGATCTAAACAGGATGATGGAGGTACGAGTCAGTGTAGTAGTGTCTACTTTACCACTCCAGAGAGAGAGAGGGGGGGGGGGGGGGGAGAGAGAGAGATAAAGGGGACAGGATGGTAGGAAGGGAGACTAAAGAGACAGCCTTACACACACACACACACACACACACACACACACACACACACACACACACACACACACACACAGAGAGAGAGAGAGAAAGAGAGCGAGAGAGAGAGAGAGAGAGAGGCAACAAACAGACAGACAGACAGACAAAGAGACTGAGAGACAGAAAAGAGAAACAGGTACAGACAGAAAGGCAGAGAGAGACGTACAGCCAGACAGAAAGACCAACAATGATGGACAGGCAGAGAGGCAGACAGACAGGCAGAGGGACAGACAGACATGTGGACAGATGGGTGGAGAGAGAGAGAGAGGTGGAGAGGGGAGGGAGGGAGGGAAGACAGACAGACAGACAGACAGAGGAGCACAAACCATTTAGTCCATAAACAAGAGGCTGAAAGACAGACAGCGACCACATGATATTCACAACATTCATTGAAGGCATCAGCTAAAATGTCAGCCACGATGTTGAGTGGCGAGCTGAAAATGTATACATTTTCAAAGTTCGTGAGGGTTTTTTTCTTCTTTTTTTTCTTATTGTGTGTTTTTTCTGCTTGCTTGCTTGAGTATTTTGTTTTGTTTTGCTCGTCGGGAGGAAGGGGGAGGGAGCAATTTCTTCTTTTTTTAATGGTTATGCAGTTACAGTTTACAAAATGTGGTGCAACATCCAACCTCTACAACATGACACTATCAGGAGATCTTTAAACACCAATCCTTTTTTTTTTTTTTCTTTTTAAGCAAAGCAAAAAGTGTTGACCTTTTGCTGTTCATTTCTGTGTCCATCCAAACTTTCTCAACACCCAATCCCCATCCTACCTCCACATACCCCTTCACTTCCTGCGCACGCGCATGCACACGCACACACGCACCTACTTCCTCCTCACACATTGCAATATAGGTATTGTTAAGCCAACAAAGGGAGACAAGAACAGATGCGGCACCAGCCATTGTCTACAAACAATTGTGTGTAATATTCATAAACTCCATTGTATGCAAACAATTATGTGTAACAGTTATAAACTCCATTGTGTACAAACAATTATGTGCAATATTTATAAACTAGATTGTATGTAAACAATGTGTGACATGTATCAATTCTATTGTATACAATTAAGTGTAAATTTATAAACACCATTGTATACAATTATGTGTAATATTCATAAACTCCATTGTGTACAAACAATTATGTGTAATATTTATAACTAAGTCCTTAATTTATGAAATAGCTGAGTAAGTTAGCCAAACTCCAACTGAATCATGTTGAATCCAGTTTGATTTTTTGAGCGCCTGGTTCAATTTTGTCTCTTAGTTTTGTTTTGTTTTGTTTTTTTTTTTTTGTTTTTTTTTCTCTGAGAAAATAAAGGATAGTTTGCATTTCCCTGTCTGCCTTGGTAATATACAAAAAGGTTAATGTTCATATCAAACGAAAAAGATTGTAAGCTCTTATGCTTTTACATACATGGAAAATAATTATGTTTTGTTGATCTGTATGTTATCTGTGTTGATACTATGTTCACCAATTACCAGTAAGCCACAATAAGGTCTGAATCATGTGTCAATCGAAAAAGGCACATAAAAGTGTAACAACCATTATAATTATGTATACCAATTGTTTTTTGTTTTTTTTTTGTTTTTCCATTACTGTCTTGTTTACATAAACTGAGTAGCTGTATGTTGACGAAGAATGTACGAAGATTGACATTTAAATAATATTCAACGAAATCTTCATGTGTGCTAAAAAGGACGTGTTCCATAATTCACAAACACTTTACTTTTTTCACAAAAAGGGGCAGAATATTACTGAGGGACTGGTTGAAGGTTTTTGATGCAGAGAAAGTTAGGAATATTCCCCTTAGGAGGCCAGCCAACGTGGTGAAGTGGTTAGCTTCGCAGATTAACGGCTGTGAGATCGTGAGTTTCATTCCTATCATAATCATTTTTATTTGTGGATTTTTTTTCTTCCCGATCGGCTCCTACCCACAGTTGAGTTTACTACAGACTCCGCTTGGAGGACTGGGACCACACGATCTACTTTTACCCGCCTAAAGAATGCGTCTCTGAGAGTGTTGCTCAAATTTCTAGACCAACACTAGAAGTGTCTGTATCTCACGGGCCTGGTTAGCGCCGGGATATGTTGTTAAAGTTAGCGTAGATACAGCCCTATCACGCAGCTTCAGACCTGAATGGAAAATCCGTAGCCTCATCTTCATCATCCCCATTTCTCATCAATTAGCAATTTTTTAAATGTCTAAAATTGGGTGGACTTTCATGCTCAGCTCTCATGGTGACCTCAGTTTTCATTGCTCGTCCACGTCAATGGCCTGCGTTTGATTCTGTCGGGTTCTCTGGTATCAGCAAATTCATGGGGACTGTTGTTGAACGGACATGGTGGTGGCCCTCTGGAGGGAGAGCTTACGCACGCCGGCTCCGTGACTAAACTATTATTGTCGTCGATTGGAGCATGGTAGGTGTGTCCCGCCTATGATGCGCCAGAACAGGCGCCACTGAACACCGACGAAGTTGGGTTGCCTCATAACTACTTGGCATTGACTGCAGTCTGGGGATTGCCGGTGCTGTGGCTAATGCAGGCTGGGTTGAGCTGTGGCTGTGGATGGGGGGGGGGGGGGGTCGGAATGAGCGACGTGGTTGCAGTGCTATTGAGGTGCCACAGAAGATGGGACAGCAAAATCAACCCCCCCCCCCCCCCACCCCCACCTCCCCACCCCCCCCCACCCCCACCCCCCACCCCCGCCCTACCCCCCCCCCCCCCCTCCCCAAAAGATCCACACCCACATAAAAAAAATCCACATGAGATAAACTGCGATCAGCAGACCTTCATCAGACCATCTTTGAGCTGGCTGGGAATAACAACATAATAGACAGGACATCTTGGGGTGAGAGACATGGAGAGGACAGGTGTGAGAGGACTGGAGTGGATGGGGGGAACTGCAGGGTGGCACTGACTTTGAAGTGATTTCTGATGCCACAGACGACACTGTCGGGGAATGATAGGAAGGGCAGTGATGGTGCTGGGGTCTGTGGGTACTGCTTGTCAGACGCAGGCACGTGAATGTGTGTAGAACACACACACACACAGCACACACACACACACACACACACACACACACACACACACACACGCACACACACACACACGCGCGCACGCACGCGCGCGCGCACGCACACACACACGCACGCACACACACACACACACACACACACACACACACACACGCACGCACGCACGCACGCACGCACTCACGCACACACACACACACACACACACACACACACACACACACACACACACACACACACACACACACACACACACATACACACACACCACAACCACAACCACAACCACTTGTACTTTGTCCATGCCTTGTGACGGCGCACTTGGCTCAGGACAGGGAATTGCCAATGCACAGAGTGTTATTAGAATCCTTGTTCTTCGAATTTGATCTCCTGAAGTATCTCATATGGCGTCTACTAAAAGGATCTGGATCGGACAGAATAACAATGGGAGGAAGCTGCAGAGGAGCTGGAAGGGAGGAGAAAGATGAGGCTTCAAAGGTCTTGCAGCTTAATGAATGATACTGTCATGCGGTATTTCTTAAAACGTAAAAATTGTGTTTGAAAAAAAAAATTCTCACATGGGGAGAAAGAAAAAAAAACTATGGTACATT
>JADBJO010001249.1:275000-282500 GCA_016801955.1 Conus betulinus | reverse complement strand
CTCTACTACCTCTGTCCTTCGACAAACTGATGTCCTTTACCAGCCCTAGCGCTTTCTTTTACTAACCGTGTGTCCTTTTCTACCCCGCCTCTGCCCTTTACCACCGCTCTCTCTGTCAATTACCATCCGTACCTCTCATTCACCATAGCTACCTCTGTCCTCTCACCGTCCCTATCTCTGTCTCTAAGCACCACTACCTCTGTCTCTCGCCGTCCCTATCTCTGTCTCTCTAAGCCACTACATCTGTCTCTCGCCGTCCCTATCTCTGTCTCTAAGCACCACTACCTCTGTCTCTCGCCGTCCCTATCTCTGTCTCTAAGCACCACTACATCTGTCTTTCATCGTACATATCTTGTGTTTTAAGCACCACTACATCTGTCTTTCATCGTACATATCTTTGTCTTTAAGCAGCACCACTACATCTGTCTTTCATCGTACATATCTTTGTCTTTAAGCACCACTACATCTGTCTTTCATCGTACATATCTTTGTCTTTAAGCACCACTACATCTGTCTTTCATCGTACATATCTCTGTCTTTAAGCACCACTACATCTGTCTTTCATCGTACATATCTTTGTCTTTAAGCACCACTACATACATCTGTCTTTCATCATACCTGCTTTTACCATCTATACCTCTGCTCTTCACCACCTTGCCTTTGTTCCTTACCACCCCTACCTGTGTCCTTTATTATCATTACCTCTGTCCTATACCACCCCTACTTGTGTCCTTTATCATCCCTACCTCTGTCCTATGCCACCCCTACCTGTGTCCTTTATCATGACTACCTCTGTCCTATACCACCCCTACCTGTGTCCTTTATCATGCCTACCTCTGTCCTATACCACCCCTACCTGTGTCCTTTATCATCCCTACCTCTGTCCTTCATCATCACTGCCTCTGTCC
The DNA here is from genome assembly GCA_016801955.1 of Conus betulinus. Lineage (NCBI taxonomy): Eukaryota > Metazoa > Mollusca > Gastropoda > Neogastropoda > Conidae > Conus > Conus betulinus. Next base: position 281,592 of record JADBJO010001249.1, on the reverse strand, counting down.
TCTGCCACCCTACCTCTGTCCTTTGGAACCCCTATCTCTGTCCCTTGCCACCCTTATCTCTGTTCTATACCACCCCTACCTGTGTCCTTTATCATCCCTACCTCTGTCCTATACCACCCCTACCTGTGTCCTTTATCATCACTACCTCTGTCCTTCATCATCACTGCTCTCTGTCCTCTGCCACCCTACCTGTGTCCTTTGGAACCCCTATCTCTGTCCTATGCCACCCTTATCTCTGTTCTATACCACCCCTATCTCTGTCCTTTATCATCCCTACTTCTGTCTTTGTTCATCCCTACCTCTGTCCTTTACCATCCCTATCTTTGTCCTTATATCCCCCTACCTCTGTCCTTGTTTATCCCTACCTCTCTCCTTGTTCATCCCTACCTCTGTCCTTGTTCATCCCTACCTCTCTCCTTGTTCATCCTTACCTCTGTCCTATACCAACCCTATCTCTGTCCTTTATCATCCCTGCCTCTGTCCTTTATCATCCATACCTCTGTCCTTTATCATCCATACCTCTGTCCTTTATCATCCCTACCTCTGTCCTTTATCACCCCTACCTGTGTCCCTTATCATCCATACCCGTGTCTTTTACCACACCTATCTCTGTCTTTTATCATCCCTATTTCTGTCCTTTACCACACCTATCTCTGTCCTTTATCATCCCTACCTATGTCCTTTGCCACTCCTATCTTTGTCCCCTATCATCCTTACGTGTGTCCTTTATCATCCCTACTTCTGTCTTTTAACACCTCTACCTGTGTCCTTTACCACCCCTATCTCTGTCCTTTATCATCCTTACCTGTGTCCTTTATCATCCTTACCTGTGTCCTTTATCATCCTTACCTGTGTCCTTTACCACCTCTATCTCTGTCCTTGACCATTTCTTCCCTCAATCTTCCACGCTCTATCTCTACCATTTCCCAGCCATACCTCTATCCTCTACCACTAATGCCTCTTTAACTTACTACTATAACCTCTGCCGTGTACCACAACGTCAGTCATTTACCACAACAACCTCTGTCATTTACCACCAAAACCTCTGTCATTTACCACCACAACATGTCATTTACCACCACAACCTCTGTCATTTACCACAACAACCTCTGTCATTTACCACAACAACCTCTGTCATTTACCACCACAACCTCTGTCATTTACCACCACAACGTCAGTCATTTACCACAACAACCTCTGTCATTTACCACAACAACCTCTGTCATTTACCACAACAACCTCTGTCATTTACCACAACAACTTCTGTCATTTACCACAACAATTTCTGTCATCATTACCACAACAACCCTTTAATTCACCACCACAACATCTTTCATTTACCATAACAACCTATGTCATTTACCAAAAACAACCTCTGTCATTTAACAAAAAACAACCTATGTCATTTACCACGACAGCCGTTGTCATTTACCATTGACAACCTCTGTCATTCACCACAATCTCTGTCATTTACCATTAACAGCCTCTGTCATTTACCACAGCAATCTTTGTCATTTACCATGATAACTTTTGTCATTTACCACCACAACATTTACCACCACAACCTCTGTCATTTACCACCACAACCTCTGTCATTTACCACCACAACCTCTGTCATTTACCACCACAACCTCTGTCATTTACCACCACAACCTCTGTCACAAAAATCTGTGTCATTTACGACCACAACCTCTGTCATTTACCACCACAACCTCTGTCATTTACCACCATAACCTCTGTCATTTACCACCACAACCTCTGTCACAAAAATCTGTGTCATTTACCACAACAACCTCTATCATTTACCACCACAACCTCTGTCATTTACCACAACAACCTCTGTCACAAAAATCTGTGTCATTTACCACAACAACCTCTATCATTTACCACCACAACCTCTGTCATTTACCACCACAACCTCTGTCATTTACCACCACAACCTCTGTCATTACCCCACCACAACCTCTGTCACAAAAATCTGTGTCATTTACGACCACAACCTCTGTCATTTACCACCACAACCTCTGTCATTTACCACCATAACCTCTGTCATTTACCACCACAACCAACCTCTGTCACAAAAATCTGTGTGTCATTTACCACCACAACAACCTCTATCATTTACCACCACAACCTCTGTCATTTACCACCACAACCTCTGTCACAAAAATCTGTGTCATTACCACAACAACCTCTATCATTTACCACCACAACCTCTGTCATTTACCACCACAACCTCTGTCACAAAAATCTGTGTCATTTACCACAACAACCTCTATCATTTACCACCACAACCTCTGTCATTTACCACAACCTCTGTCACAAAAATCTGTGTCATTTTTACCACAACAACCTCTATCATTACCACCACAACCTCTGTCATTTACCACAACAACCTGTGTCATTTACCACCACAACCTCTGTCATTTACTACCACAACCTCTGTCATTTACCACCACAACCTCTGTCATTTACCACCACAACCTCTGTCATTTACCATTGATAACCTCTGTCATTTATCACGACAACTTCTGTCATTTACCATTAACAGCCTCTTTCATTTACCACATTAACATCTGTCATTTACCACGACAACCTCTATCATTTACCGTTAACAACCTCTGTCATTTACCACAACAACCTCTGTCATTTACCACTATAACCTCTGTCATTTTCCGTTAACAACCTCTGTCATTCACCACGACAACTTCTGTTATTTACCGCAGCCACCTCTGTCATTTACCACAACAAACCTATGTCATTTACCACAACAACCTCTGTCATTTACCATAACAACCTATGTCATTTACCACAACAACTTCTGTCATTTACCGTTAACAACCTCTGTCATTTACCATTAACAACCTCTGTCATTTACCACGACAACTTCTGTTATTTACCGCAGCCACCTCTGTCATTTACCACAACAACCTATGTCATTTACCATAACAACTTCTGTCATTTACCACAACAACTTCTGTCATTTACCGTTAACAACCTCTGTCATTTACCATTAACAACCTCTGTCATTTACCACGACAACTCTGTTATTTACCGCAGCCACCTCTGTCATTTACCACAACAACCTATGTCATTTACCATAACAACTTCTGTCATTTACCACAACAACTTCTGTCATTACCGTTAACAACCTCTGTCATTTACCATTAACAACCTCATTTACCATTAACAACCTCTGTCATTTACCATTAACAACCTTTGTCATTTACCGATAACAACCTCTGTCATTTACCGATAACAATCTCTGTCATTTACCATTAACAACCTCTGTCATTTACCGATAACAACCTTTGTCATTTACCGATAACAACCTCTGTCATTTACCGATAACAACCTCTGTCATTACCCGATAACAACCTCTGCCATTTACCATTAACAACTCTCTGTCATTTACCATTAACAACCTCTGTCATTTACCGTTAACAACCTCTGTCATTTACCATTAACAACCTCTGTCATTTACCATTAACAACCTCTGTCATTTACCATTAACAACCTCTGTCATTTACCATTAACAACCTCTGTCATTTACCGATAACAACCTCAGTCGTTTACCATTAACAACCTCTGTCAGTTACTTCAACAACCTCTGTCAGTTACCTCAACAACCTGTCATTTACCACGACAACCTTTATTATTTACCACCCAGCTCTGTCTCTCAGGTCGTTCCCTTCAGCTGCCGGTTCAGCGCAGTCACAAAACAGGACACCATTTGTGAAATTGAAAACCCCCAGAAACTGACATAGCCGTGGTTCTTTATTTCTGCAACAAATCAAAACGTCATCACTGTCACATCTCTCCAGAGAACGGCATGCGTTGAAGCGTCCCGCCCTCATGATAGAACTGTGTCGTCCCCTGCCCCCAGCCCCCCCTCCCTCTTCCCCTTCTGATCCCACCCTCCAACCCCGCCCACCAGGACGACAGGAGATTCAAAGGCATGAACATGATGATGAGGAGACAATGGATGAAGGGAGAGAACGTGTCCCCGACTGTTCCAATACCATGGAACACTGATTCACACACACTGGACGGGCTGACGGATGATTATTTCGCAACTACCCACGATAATTTCATTCAGTGTTCACAACGTTTTCTTATTCTCACAAACACGTGTAAAATCAGTTCAAATATGCAGGTGTATATAGAAAACATTTTAGCTGGATGCATTCATTACCTAGGCCATGTTTTGCTTACACATTTCAACATCAGTTCTTGATTTGTTCCGTACTTGGACGACAGTCTCTCAAAATTTACTGTCAATTCATAATTTCTATCCTTATGTGCGTCCTTATTTGTTGATTTGAAATATTTATGCGGTCAATGATGTTATGTTGTAACGATCTCATGTGTGTAATGTGTGCAAATCTTTATGGCCCTAATAAATCAGATGAACACTGCTCCAGCAAATCTGCATAGCATTTTTTTGTGCAGGTGTTGTGGTATCAAGACAACAGGAGCTGACAGTTCTTGAAGAGACATTGTACACCTTAGAAAACTTAGGGAGAAAAAAACAGACAAATCGGTTAGCGTGGATTTACAACGAGAGAGCAACAAAGAAACAAGATCAATAAAGGATTGAAAAAAGAGAGACAAGAATGAATACAGACAGCACTGACCTTTTTTTTTTCTTTTTATCAGAAGTTTAAAGCTTCTTTTCAGTTCACAGGTAATACTGCAGGAACACACACACACACACACACACACACACACACACACACACACACACACACACACACACACACACACGCACACACGCACGCACGCACGCACGCACGCACGCACGCACACACACACACACACACACACACACACACACACACACACACACACACACACACCTGCGCGCGCGCGCGCGTCAAAAGAAATAGACAGATAGAGAGGGTGGAAGGGAGAGAGAGAGGGAGAGAGAGAGAAAGACAGAATGCAGACTTCAGTTCATTGTACAGAGCATTGATCCATTCAAAAACTACGTTTAATACAAATTCACATACAACCACCATGAACTAAAGTTTCACATCTACACATATGAATGAACTCATTAACAACTGACATAGGCACAAAGTAACCATACAAAATATAATGTTAATGTTCATCTCTCTCCTTTTTCCACGATAAAAATGAATATAAGGAATCCTACTTGTCACTTTTTTTTCACAGAGAGTAATGATCATTTTTCTTATGTAGTGATTATTACCACAATGATTCTGTCACTCTAGACTAGAAACGTTTTCCTTCTTGTGAAACCGTGAGATCACAAGAAATCGACATCTTCAAACATAGTTCAGAGAGCACACCAAGGGAAAGTGATGTTTGTATTCATTTTCATTTTTGCCAAATGCCTAATTCTGATTGGACAGGGATTGGTTACATATACATGAACACACGGGGAGTAGTCCCAGACACAGCTGTATTATTGCAGCTTGAACACAATGTATATCAGTGGTACACAGATGTATCACTTGTAGTTTGAATACAGTGTGTATCAGTGGTACACAGGTGTATCACTTGTAGTTTGAACACAATGTATATCAGTGGTGTACAGATGTATCACTTGTAGTTTGAACACAATGCATATCAGTGGTAACCAGATGTATCACTTGTAGTTTGAACAAAATGTATATCAGTGGTAACCAGATGTATCACTTGTAGTATGAACACAATGTATATCAGTGGTCCACAGCTGTATCACTTGCATCAGAAACACAATGCATATCAGTGGTACACACCTGTATCACTTCTAGCTTGAACACAATGTATATCAGTAGTCCACAGCTGTATCACTTGCATCAGAAACACAATGCATATCAGCGGTACACAGATGTATCACTTGTCGCTTGAGCACAATGTAAATCAGTGGTACACATCTGTATTACTTGTCGTTTGAACACAATGTATATCAGTGGTACACAGCTGTATCACTTGCATCAGAAACACAATGTTTATCAGTGGTAGACTGCTGTATCACTTGCATCAGGAACACAATTTATATCAGTGGTCCGCCCGCAGAGTTCCTTGGTGGAACTGAAACCCACACATAGAGAGAAAAAAAAACACACTGAGGCGAGACATGTGGATGCCGAGAGACACATTGATCAATAGACAGAAACGGGCAGGCAGACAGAGAACGGGCTTTGGGGGTCGTTGGCATCATACAGACTTTATTTGCAGTTTTGAGGCACAAGAGAATCAGATTTTCAGTCATAATCCTATAATGTGGCTGTTCTTTTGTTTATTTCAGTTATATTCTCTCTCTCTCTCTCTCTCTCTCTCTCTCTCTCTCTCTTCTCTCTCTCTCTCTCTCTCTCTCTCTCTCTCTCTTTTTAACATTTTGTTTCTGAAAGACGGATGTGACGTGACAGATCATTTGCTGAAATGACTGCAAAAGATCGCAGAAATTCAAAAAATAGAATTGACGCCAAATTTCTCCTGGACAAGCAGCAGACGATCCCTCCAGCACAAAGACAGGTCCCTCTGTCTTCCAGTGCCATTAAGTATTAATGACTGACTTCCTTTCTCTCTACCAGTGCCATTACTATGGACGACTGGCTTCTTCTGTCTGCCAGTCCATTAC
>JADBJO010001249.1:262500-270000 GCA_016801955.1 Conus betulinus | reverse complement strand
TATGCTCAGTTTGATTTTGTTTGTTTGTGTCTCTCATTTTGTAGTTAATCTCTGATTTTGTGGTAAATCTCCTTATTCTATAGATGTCTAACTTGGCTTTGTGTATGTGTGTGTGTTTCTACCCTGTGCGTTCAACTTTGATTGTCTTTGGGGTTTTTTCTGTGTTGTGCTAACCATGCCCATGTTTGGGCCCGGGAAAAAAAAAATCCTCCATCTTCCCTGACAGAACAACAGTCTTTCTCCATGTCCTCATGTCCACTGTTGTGTCATCTTCACTAAAAGGACAACGGTCTTTCTCCATGTCCTCATGTCCACTGTTGTGTCATCTTCACTAAAAGGACAACGGTCTTTCTCCATGTCCTCATGTCCACTGTTGTGTCATCTTCACTAAAAAAGACAACGGTCTATCTCCATGTGTCATATCCACTGTTGTGTCATCTTCACTAAACGGACAACAGTCCTTCTACACGTCATCATTCCCACTGTTGTGTCCATCTTCACGGAAAGGACAACAGTCTTTCTCCATGTGTCACATCCACTGTTGTGTCATCTTTACTAAAAAGACAGCGGTCTTTCTCCATGTCATCATGTCCACTGTTGTGTCATCTTCACTGAAAGGACAACAGACTTTCTCCATGTCATCATTCCCACTGTTGTGTCATCTTCAATATAAGGACAACAGTCTTTCTCCATGTGTCATATCCACTGTTGTGTCATCTTCACTGAAAGGACAACAGTCTTCTCCATGTCATCATATCCACTGTGTGTCAATCTTCACGGAAGGACAACAGTCTTTCTCCATGTCATCATATCCACTGTTGTGTCATCTTCACTGAAAGGACAACAGTCTTTCTCCATGTGTCATATCCACTGTTGCGTCATCTTACTAAAAACAAAAAAAGAACAGTCTTTCTCCATGTGTCATATCCACTGTTGTGTCATCTTCACTAAAAGAACAACAGTCTTTCTCCATGTCATCATTTCCACTGTTGTGTCATCTTCACAGAAAGGACAACAGTCTTTCTCCATGTCACCATACCCACCCACTGTTGTGTCATCTTCAATATAAGGACAACAGTCTTTCTCTCCATGTGTCATATCCACTGTTGTGTCATCTTCACTAAACGGACAACAGTCTTTCTCCATGTCATCATGCCCACTGTTGTGTCCATCTTCACAGAAAAGGACAACAGTCTTTCTCCATGTCATCGTGCCCACTGTTGTGTCATCTTCACGGGAAAGGACAACAGTATTCCTCCACGTCAGGTTTTCTCTGTTTATGGTCCAGATCATTACGAAATTGGTGCTTACATTATTGAACAAACACCACATCACAACCACGACTTACAGACCTGAATCGATCGATGGTAGCGCTAACATGTGAAGAAACACAGTCTGCATCACCGTGTCACTCCCGTGTTCTGGCATTTCCTCCGTCTGACTGAACTATTCGCGGACTAAAAGGTCTGTTCGGGAAAAGAGAAACATCAGGAGAAGATGATGCACCTGTTACCATAGCAAACATGAGTTACCTTTTCTCAGTTACTGAGCCAAGCAAATAGCTGTGGAGAGTCAAACTTTGATTTGAAGCGCCAGCCAGGATAACGATCAGGATATCCACTGTCTGCATTGCAAGCGCACTGTTTACATCCATGTTCGCCATTTTCTCTCTCGGACTGAAGCGTCAGGCTGGCTGATGGGGCTGGATTGCTTTGGGAATGCCCACCATCGCCATTGGTCCCATGAAAAGTCAAGTCAAGTCAAGTCAAGTAAACTTTATTATCTCAATTTGAGAAATTAATTTGTGGTCACACACATTCACAGCAAATATAAACAATAATTTAGCCACATTACCCATTTTCTCACATATGACATACATTCATATAGAGGAATTTGGATTTCAATTAAACATCTTCTCGGTTCATGAAATCAATGGACAGGGGAATAAAACTTTGTTTAAATCTGACACTTCTGCATTTAACCGATCGATATCTTCGTCCTGACTGAAGAAGGTCATACTGATTTGCAAGAACGTGGGTCTGGTCACACGTAATCTTCTTCGCTTTACAAACAACACGGCACCTGTATAGCTCACTCAGACTTTTTTGTCTCTCACCAACGATTTTTCCTCCCACGTTCACCACTTTCTCAAGCACATTTCTGCTCTTCACAGTCAACCCACCATACCAACACATAAATGAGAAAGTTAGAACAAATTCCAAGAAGCATGAATAAAATGTCCGAAGAATGTCAGTATTCACATGAAATGATCGCAGCTTGCGAAGACAATATAATCTGGTTTGACATTTTTTGTGGACATACTCAACATGGGATTTAAAATTCAGCTTATTATCTATAACAGTTCCTAAATATTTGTATGATTCAACACGTTCTACTTCAGCACCTTTGATAAAAAGTGGTGGTACAGCTTTTGGATTCTTTCTAAAATCAATCAACATTTCTTTCGTTTTTGTTACATTCAGATCAAGATAGTTATGATCGCACCAGTCAACAAATCTTTGAACCTCCTTGAAGTAAACAGAATCAGAGTTGGAAAGATCCACAAGTGCTGAGTCATCTGAATATTTAATATACAAAGTTGAATCACTTCCTGAACAATCATTTGTGTACAGAGTAAAAAGCACTGGTGATAAAACAGTACCCTGGGGTGCGCCAGTTGAAATGACTCTGGAAGACGAAAACAACACTTTGATATCGAACAGACTGTCCTCTGTGTAAGAAAATCAATTATCCAAAGAATGAGCTTGTTACCCACATTTATGTTAATGAGTTTTTTGCCATCAGATGTGGTTGTATGGTGTTGAATGCTGATGAGAAATCAATAAAGAGAAATGCGTACAAAGGAGGCAGGTTTTTCGAGGTGTGAAGAAGCATGATGGAGAAGTGTGAGTGTGGCATCATCTGTTGATCTGTTCTGTTGGTATGCGAACTGAAACGGGTCTTGGTACTGTGTAGTATCTTTTAAAACATAACCGAGGACAATTCTTTCAAGACATTTCATTGCAACAGATGTGAGGGCAACTGGTCGGTAATCATTTAAACAGCTTGGGTTGCGTTTTTTGGGAACAGGACATACAGTGGCATTTTTTCCATAAAACAGGAATTATACATTCTCTAAGTGACCAGGTAAACAAACGACTGTAAACATAGGAGAGCTGAGAAGCACACACACCTTCACAATTTCCACAGATATTATTATCAGGGCCCATTGCCTTTCTCACATTTAAACGTTTGAAAAAAAAACTGAACATCATTTTCCTCAATCACAACAGAATCACTTCCATCAACATCGTTTTTAACATTGCTTGCTTTGGAGTTCTTCCTTCACTTCCTTTAATTCTTTACTCAAATCTTTATCATCAAATCTACAGTAAAAATCGTTCAGCTTTTCTGCAAATTGCTTCTGTTCTTTTGCTGTTTTTTTGTTACTAATATTTTGGTTTGAACATTTTCCTGAACCTGATAAAAACTTTATTCCTTTCCATGCATCTCGCATATATTTCCATTCTGGAACATGTTTTCAACTTTTCTCTTGTAAGCTCTCTTTGATTCTTCAATCTCCGTTTGCAGTTTCTTTTGTACAACCTTACGATCGCTTTTATTGCCTGATTGAAAAGCTCTTTTTTTCTCATTTAGAGTTATTTTCAGAGATTTTGAAACCCAAGGTTTGTTGTTGGGAAAATATTTGATAGTTTTAGTAGGTACAATCATGTGTTCACAGAAAGAAATGTAGCTGGAAATAACATCGGTGGCTTCGTTAATGTCAAAACTAGAATTCAAAAACAAAATTCTAATCTGTACATTCAAAACAAGCCTGTAATTCATCAACGCTTTCTTGTGTCCAACACTGCACTTGCTTTTTAGTGATAGGTTGTGTTTTCACTTTTGGTCTGTAAGCTGGCAAGAGATGAATGGCATTGTGATCAGACTGACCAACAGGGGGGAGCTGAACACACTTGTATGCAGATGGTATATTACAGTAGCATAAATCGGCGGGGTCACTCACACTGAACCCGAGCTCTGACACAGATTACCTCCCTTGCAGACAGACAGTTGTGTGTTGATACAGTGAAAGTCCACTGTCCACTGGGGTTGATCGTCCCACGCCAGGGGTCACCGAAGTGGTGTGATGGACTCCAAGACGGTCAGCGCTCTGTTCTCAGCCATGGACTGCAGGGTAGGAGCGTTGAACTAGTGCAGTTCCCTGTAGTCTTCAACATCCATGACGCAGACAACGTTGAACTAGTGCAGTTCGTTCCCTGTAGTCTTCAACATCCATGACGCAGGCAACGTGAACTAGTGCCGTCGTTCCCTGTTGTCTTCAACATCCATGACGCAGACAACATTGAACCAGTGCAGTTTGCTCCCTGTAGTCTTCAACATCCATGACACAGACAACGTTGAACCAGTGCAGTTCCCTGTAATCTTCAACATCCATGACGCAGGCAGCACATCTAACAAGGAAAGGGAACCTGTTAACATCTCTGTGCTCGATTTCACCTTTTCCAGAAATGTTACGTCAGCCCACTTCCTTGGTTAAATACCTGGTCCGATGAGGCCTTTCTTGACACTAAGCATTTTTGTCCTCCACCAAACTGTGGCCATGAAGATTTTCCCCGTTTTCCTACACTTCCTTCCTGCTCTTATTCTGCTTCAATTGGAACGTCTTCCCTCCTTCATCCTCCTACACAGTGGGTCCTTATTGGCGGCTGTAAACTGCTTTTACTCCTTCTCTCTCTCTCTCTCTCTCTCTCTCTCTCTCTCTCTCTCTCTCTCTCTCTCTCTCTCTCTCTCTCTCTCACACACACACACACACACACACACACACACACACACACACACACACACACACACACACACACGCACGCACGCACGCACGCACACGCACGCACGCACGCACACACGCACGCACGCACGCACGCATAACCATTATATGACAGATATCGCCAACCCGGCATTTTACATAGAGCACATTTTATACGAATTCTCTCTCTCTCTCTCTCTCTCTCTCTCTCTCTCTCTCTCTCTCTCTCTCTCTCTCTCTCTCTCTCTCTCTCTCTCTCTCTCTCTCTGCAGGACAGTGTGTATGCGTATGCATGCGCGCGTTTTTACCTTTCCGTATGAGGCAAAACAATGCGTTCTTAACTATCTTGGTATGCAGGTAGCCATGTATTCTGAGAGTGGACACATGTTATTATTCATGTCTTAAGGATTTAAGTAAGCGCGCATCCTTTTTTTTTTTCATAGCAAAATTGACGAGTACTCGTTTCTGCGCAGCTAGTCGTTTTCTTTTTCATGCAAGTCTGTGCTCTCTAATCCGCTGCTTCCGCCTAAGTGGCAGGAAATGTCTTTTTATTCCAAGAGCACAAATCACTGTTCAAAACAAACCGACCAATGAAGAGCAAGCACCCTATAAATGTGAGTTTTCAGTGCGGGTTCAAAGTGCACCGCCCCCCCCCCCCCCCCCCCAAAAAAAAAAAAAATAAATTTCTTCCGGGGTCGCATGACCCCACGTCATAGACGACTGCCTGTTGTTTTCTTGAGGTATGGTGGAGTCTGGAGACTTCCACCTGCTCTGATGAGTGCTTTAACCTGCGCGAGCCTGTGTCTGACCTGCATTGAAGGAAAAGCCACGCCGTGACACACAGTGTCAGTCAGTGTGTCAGTTGTAGCTGGCTGGCCTGACCAGTGCCACTGCTTCATGTTGTGTTGTGTTAACTCCAAGCGATTGTTCTGAGACAGCGTGGCAAGCCCTGGTCCATACCGAATCACACTGAGCACACCCGCTGGCTACAGCTGATGCAGAGGGCGTTGCTCAATGCCTTTCATTGTCATTGTTTTTTTTTTTTTTTGTTTTTTTTGTTGTTGCAGACAGTCTGATATTTTCAGTGCGCTTTGCCAAGGTCAGATTGACCGAAGCTGCCATTTTTCTCTGTCAGTGTTCTGCTGAAGGAAACTGTCGAAGATGATCTACATGTTGTGTTGTTGAGAGTGCCGAGCACCATCTGGACATTTGCAGTGTTGGTCAAACTGTTTGTCCTAAGCTAGCTGGCCCCCTTAGCAAGTAGTATATGTGGATTGCATTTGCGCTGTCTTTTTCCTCCTTTCTTCTGTTCCCCATTTCATAATAACAATAATCCTAATGACAAAACGGTTTCCATCCGGAAACGATTTCTTGTTATCAGTGCGATTTTGTACAGTTCATTTTTTTCAGTCGCTTCTTTTTCAACACCTCGATCACCATAACATTTTTTTTTTACTTTCTTTCCATCAAATCCTCACAGCTTGCGTTTCTCTTTCCACCAAATCCTCACAGCTTGCGTTTCTCTTTCCACCAAATCCTCGCAGCTTGCGTTTCTCTTTCCACCAAATCCTCACAGCTTGCGTTTCTCTTTCCACCAATCCTCACAGCTTGCGTTTTTCTTTCCACCAAATCCTCACAGCTTGTGTTTTCCTTTCCACCAAATCCTCACAGCTTGTGTTTCTCTTTCCACCAAATCCTCACAGCTTGCGTTTCTCTTTCCTGCAGTTTCTGTGTATTCATGCCACCAGAAGGGTTGCCCCTTTGGTTGTGATTGACGTTTTCCTTCCAATTTCCAATCATATTTGTTGCGTTAATGTCAAATTAGAAATTTCTGTTTGTTTCATACGTTTTCCCATCCCTGCTTTTCTAACGCTGACAAAGACAGAGAGATGATCACTACCAGGATGTCGCCTTCTTTCAGCTCTCACATCTGCTGACAATTGGGCTGCCGTGAGAACAAAGTTGATGACACCGTCAGTGTCACCTGGCTGTGCTTTCCCAGTGTGGAGGAGATAAAACCGCAGTATTACAACCAGCTTTTTTTTTTGGAGGAGGGGGGTGGGGGCGGATCTCATTTCCTGATCCCACAAACGTTGTTGATCTTGCAACAGGAACTCTATGTGGTATGAAATAATATCCCTACCTAGTATTACCGAGAAAAAAAATCATCTTCTATTTTCTTTTAAAGAAAAAAGGCGAGGCCGTTTTAACGCGTAGAACCCTGTCTGAATCACACACTGATGAACAGAAGGCTTCTTTTTCAAATGCCACTATAATGAAACAAACATGAAAAGGCAGTTGCTATGTCGACGCTGGCTGTCTTGCATTCATGTTACTTGCCACAGGAGTAGACAGGTGTCTGGAATAAGATGGAATCGTAATATGCTGTAGCATCTTTTTGTCGGTATCGTGTGTGTGTGTGTGTGTGTGTGTGTGTGGGGGGGGGGTGGTGTGTGTGTGTGTGTGTGTGAGTGTGTGTGTGTGTGTGTGTGTGTGTGTGTGTGTGTGTGTGTGTGTGTGTGTGTGTGTGTGTGTGTGTGTGTGTGTGTTGTGTGTTGTGTGTGTTGTGTGTTGTGTTTGTTTGTTTAGTTGTTTGTTTTTTTTGTTTTTGTTTTTTTTTTGTTTGTTTGTTTGGGTGTTGTCGTTTTGTTTTGCTTTTGTTTGCTAGGAATTTG
>JADBJO010001249.1:255000-257500 GCA_016801955.1 Conus betulinus | reverse complement strand
TCTTTCTTCTTCCGTTTTGTTCAGTCAGTACAGCCTTTCCCTGCTTTGTACTACCTGCCTCTTTCAACAAAATCTCAAGCAACGTCCAGTAAGATCCTTATCATTACTAGATGCTTTCCTTTCAGCCTTCTGTGAAATGGACGGTAGGACCAGGCAAAATGGCGGACTGTGCAGCCCTCCGAATTCCGTGACCGCACACACTGAGTTGTGTCCTGCAGAAGTCTTCACATTGATCATGTCCGCTGATCGGGGGTTGTGAGGAGCGGGTGGGTGTGTGAAAAATGGGGGGGGAGGGGTCGAACAGTGGAGATTTCAGGGCTGGATCATTCACAATTATGGCAGAAGCTGACTGAGTTTCTGTCCAGCATTTCATGTTGTGATCATGTCCATCAGTGGCGTCTGCGAACTGGAAAACAGCGTAGGAGCTATCAGCATGGCTTCTCTTGGCGTCTGTGAACCGAAATACAACGGAAGAGTTACCAACATGGATTCTCTTGCTGTGGAGACAGTCATGTTTGTTTGTTTGTCTGTCTGTTAGTTTGTTTTGTTAAACTAAGAAGAGTTGGAACATGGACAAATTCAACAGATAGGTTGGCCTGTGTAATATCCAACAAAAACTTGTCATTTTGATTCGAATTCTTTTAATTTACTTTTGTTCTATTCATCTCAATAACCCCAAAATCTTCCCTAGACATTCGAATTTTGGCTTTTACCACAAAATACATAATGCGTACAACCAGATATGAAATCCAAGTGGTTCATTCAAATAGGACCACAATAACAAATGACAGTCATTAAGCAGATCAGGATGAATACGTCTCCATTTTTTTAAAGTGTCCCATTGTAGCAGTCACACTGACCATGGAGTCTCTGCCGTCCAGCACATCACTTACACTCTGAGAAAAACCAGTGCCTTCATCTGGCAATGTAATATTTCACGCCAAGAAAAATGATGATAACAATAAACAACTCGTGCACACTCATTTATAGAAACCAGTAAATTCATCAGTGATTTAAATTTTCACGCACAGAAAAATGATACTAGCAATGAACAACTGGCGTGCGCTTCAAATGATGTTGCCATCATGGCGGCAGTGAAGACTGAAGACTGTGCACATCGTTCAGCGTTGACATGAAACTGGTTGCGTCGTCTGCACCACGGCACTGTAGGGAGAAGTAGGCACAGTCACCCGCTGTCTGAACGTGGCCGTCTGTGATGGCGTGTTGCTGGCATCACATTTCACCGCCGTTTTATTCTGCACGGCACTCCGTGTGTTGATCCCTGCTGGGAAATGCTTCCAGGACCAAACGAGGCTGCCAGGCCAATGACTGTGAATTGAAAGACCAGGCATGCGCAGTGGACTCTACCAGCCCTTCATGCTGCTCCCAAAATAGTCGCTCTGACTCATGAATAAAACTCGCCCGTTTTGCTGAGGCATTTGGTCACAGTGTTAATGTCGCTGCAGCGCCTGCCACAAAGAACACTCCATTACGGTTGGTTGGCTAGGGCCATACATTTCGGACTGCTTGATTAATTCGCACACAAACACATTCAGATTCAAAGACACATACAGCTATTCCTTTGCATGCAAATTATCGTTTGTATACGTGCAGATGCACGCATCTACATGCTACATTGCCTACAGAGTTACTTTTTTTTTTATTTTGACCCATAGTTTCCTTGATAAAGACAATTATAAGACAGACCTATATCACATTCCAGTTGGTGTTGACGTAAATTACGTTCGTTAAAAACGAATTCACTCTCGACCAAAATCAAAAACAACCAACACGACGTGCTTTATGGGCTCTTTCGACTATGTACTAAGAAACTCGATGTGTGCAACTGTTTGATGTGAAATATTTCCGTTTAAACGAGAATAAAAACGTTTCTGTATGTGCTCATGCTCCAACATTGTGTCGATTCACTCTCAATCCCTGTGTGCGTCCGTGTGCAGAAAGGTGCCCATGTACATGTGTTTATGTGTGGGTGAGAGAGTGAGAGAGAGAGAGGTCAAGAGAGAGAGAGGGAGTAAGAGAACTAGATGTGCACACACACACACACACACACACACACACACACACACACACACACACACACACACACACACACACACACAGTCACTTATGCACTTGCCGGCATCTGTGCACGCTCGCACGTACGCACGCATTCACACACACACACACACACACACACACACACACACACACACACACACACACACACACACACACTGACACAGAGAGAAAGAGAGAGGGAAGGAGACAGATAGACAGGCAGACAGACAGACAGTCAGGTAGATAGACAGACAGACAGAGATTAGAACTTTGATGACTATAAACTGAGCTCAAAACTTAAATGACTCTAAGCTTTCCATGATCAGAAATGAGGATTGATTCCTAAACAATATTATAGCAGAGGATTATCCATTTTTATCCATGCCTGCACAATGAATCAAGCCAGTTGTTTGGTTTTTGATGGCTTTTCCTCTGGACATCA
>JADBJO010001249.1:247500-250000 GCA_016801955.1 Conus betulinus | reverse complement strand
AAGGTGGAGAATGGGAGATCCATGAGAGCCAACTTATTTACGACTGAAAATTCACAACGTACTATTGGTGGCCAACACGAGGAATCCCTATGTGTCTGTGGAGTAAAATTCTCTACTGAGTACGGCATGAAGATCCACAGAGCGAAAAAAAAAAAAGCTGTATACAGACTGATGAATGAACAGCATCGCACTGCGATAGCAGATAAGACGTCCTGAAATGCAAGGCTGAGGCTAGGATTCGAACCACAGTACCAAGGACATCCAGTCTAATTATTCAGACGATACAGGCTGATACAGGCTCTCGATGTCAAACGCAAGAAATTCAACTTGCCACACGCAGGTGCAATCGTGGAATGGGAGAAATCAGGCGAAAAAACAATCGTCCAAAACGTGGATGCCCTGATAGGAAAGAGCACACTGGAGCAAAAACTAGCTACATTTGTAGACATTATATAGAGAACTTGTAGGATCGCTTAGGGAGTGAAACAATCACGCATAAAACACCTCCTAAAAAAGTTCAGACGCCAAGGAGAGATGGATAATATCCAAAAGAGACAGAGAAAATTAAGATAACGGACGAAGGCTGTCTCAAAAGCAGATGAAGGCTGCCTCAGAAGCTGAAAAAAAAAAAAGGAGAAGCTCTGAGAAGACCGGAAAGCTAGCTGAACAAAAAGTGCCCTCAGCAAAGCAAAGAAGAAGAAGAAGAAGAAACCCCAAGATTGCTTCTTCACAAACCCCTCTCCGTTGCCCTGGAAACACTTCGAGCAGCCAAACTCTGCGACACTCACGGCGGACAAGAAACTGTCACGTAGCATCTCAGGGAAACATATTCCGACCTTCCCAGCGAAGCGCCACTTCAAAATCCATGGACTGCCGCGGCTAGCAGAGCCAGAGGAAACGCTCAGCAACATGCCACGGCTAGCAGAGCCAGAGGTAACGCTCAGCAACATGCCACGGCTTGCAGAGCCAGAGGGAACGCTCAGCAACATGCCACGGCTAGCAGAGCCAGAGGGAACGCTCAACAACATGTCACAACCCCCCCATGAGGTAAAGAAAGTGGTGAAGAAAGCAGCAGAGCCAAATTTTTCGTCCGGGTCATATGGAACACCCTGACTGCTGTATAAGAATCGTTCCTATGTCCTTGAGTGGCTCCAAAAAAAAAAAAAAAAAAAAAAAAAAAGATCAGCGTAAAGGAACTTGAAGATCAGTGATCAATGGATGATGGCTGATGGAGTGCGCGTTCTCAAAGAGCAAACCTCGGGTGACATCAAACAGTTCAGACTACTGTTAAGTTTGAATGTCGAGGAGGAAATCTGTCATGGCAGTCAGACTAACTAAATACATGCCGGAAAATGAGTATATTAGACTTGTCAATCCAGAAAAAAAGAGGCATCCCAGGAAGAGCATGCCACTAAAACTTGAGAAGCAATCCAAAAAGCTAAGGCAGAGAAGCGGGACCTCGACATGGTGTGGGTTCGATCTGGCAAGTGCATATGGATCAGATTTGCATATCATTATTCCATAGCTTTTCAATGAGGCACAATTGTATACACAATAGATTGGGTCAGTCTGGAAGCATGCATGGCAGTGGTTTGTGCTGCTTCGCCAAAACTGTTGGTGGTGGCAGTGGGGTCATTCTGAAAGCTGCCATGAACTGTACAGTTTCAGCAGACCTCGGGAATGGATGCCAAATGTCCCTCTGAAAGCTTACATGAATAACACACAGTGTCTTTACACTGTGGAAGATGAGACATACAGAATACTAAGGCAGTTGGACAAGTTACCTGCTTCATTCGTGAAGATTTTCAAGCAAAAAAAAAAGTAAGCACTTCCTGACAGGAAGAAAAAATAGAGATGAAACAGTTACGTTCACTGTAGCCAACCAAGCCATTCCAACAGTAACGTAACTGAAGAACAAGTCAAGATTTTTGGGAGGTGGCATGATGACTCGTTGAAAGAGACCAAGACGGTAAAGGAAGCCCAGGCAAATGGCTGAAGAAAGCCTGCAGATAGCAGACCAGTGTGGGCTCCCTGGCAAATACAAGGTCTGGTGTGTCTGCAGTTCATGCTGGTCCAGAAGCTTCTCCGGCCTCTGCTGATGTACGCTATTAACACCAGCACAGTGGAATCAATGGAGGCATGTGGATTTCCTCCAGCCTCCGATCTCCCGTCACGAAAACTTCTTCAGTGAAATCATAATCTTCTCAGCGTCCTTCACTGGAGCATTATCTCCAGCTCTTCACACAAAGATGACTGTAGACATCAAGTGCCCTCCATTCCAACAGGGCACGCAAAGTTGATGCGCAATTGTCTGGAGTCTACCCTGCTCCAGCAGCAAAATGTTCGACTATTTCTAAGTTCTCGTCGTGGTCATCTTTCCCTTCAATAAATTTGAGTGACCTGGACGTTGACCATCATTGTTTATTCTGTTGGCAGAAACACTAAGCTCCAGCTCCAGTCTTCTTGGTTCTAGTTCATGACGTCCTCATACTTCCCTGTC
>JADBJO010001249.1:240000-242500 GCA_016801955.1 Conus betulinus | reverse complement strand
CTCTTCTCCCCTCCCCAATCCATATACACCCATAAGCTGTTCGACTCTTACGAGTAATATGTCAGCCAGTTCCATACTTTAATGACCCTTGACTACCATGTAATGGATATACATGTAGTCACACAGAATTGGTGTTTCTGAATTCCGGTATATATGGGCTCTCAGTGTGTGTGTGTGTGTGTGTGTGTGTGTGTGTGTGTGTGTGTGTGTTATGTTAGTGTATGTAGAAATTATCTCCTCTATAGGCTTATTGCTTTGATGTTTGGACAAACGAACGAATGAACGAAGTTTAATGCTGTTAGGCTGTAAAAGCCTTTAAGCAAATCGGCGGGATGTACAATAACAAAACGCGACTCAATTTCGATTTTATTAACATGGAAACCACAGCAATATCCTGTTTTTTTTTTTCCTTTACGTGATGAAATCATGAACATGAACGAGAAAATGTCACTGGTGTTCACTGTCAGTTCTGTAGACGACGGTCACCCCAGGTAAAAACTGGATCAGTCCGTGGACAGCGTGCAGCACATGCTTGGGTCTCTGCATGCTTCGTGTTGCCGATGCGTCTTCCTTTCCAAATGCAGGACAATTTTAAGACATTCCTCTTATGACATGTGTCTTTCTTCCTGGTTGCTAAACCAGAAAAAGCGATCGTCTTCCGAACACGGATCGCAGGAATATTCTTGAAGGTCGTCGTCTGATTCACACAGCAGCACACTTACATCATCCGTTTGATGGAACACATCCTTCCGAAATACTTTTTGTCTATAGCTTGCTCCAAACTTGTGTCGATGTCCGACTGGTGGATTTCTGGGCCCCTGCTGTTGCGCACCGACGGATCGGGGTGCGAGCACCGAAGCGTATCCTGAATGGGCGGGATGTGTATGTGCGTGCGCGCGTATGTGTGCGTGCATGCGTGTGTTTATGAGAGTGAATGCATGTGTGTACGAGTGCTCGAGTATGAGTGTGTGTGTGTGTGTGTGTGTGTGTGTGTGTGTGTGTGGGGCGTGTGTAAGTCTGTGTGTGAGTGTGCAAGTTTGAGTGTATGTGAGGGTATGAGTGTGTTCGTATTGAGATGCGTGTATTTGTGTATTTATGTAAGTGCGTACTTTTGTGTGTGTGCGCGCGGGCACGCGCGTCCGTATGTGTATGTGTATGTGCGTGAGTACGCATGCGCGCATGTGTGTGCGCTTGTGTGTGTATGTGTGCGCGCGTATTTTGGTGTGTTAATTATGCTTCTTTGCTTTGAATGAAAAACGTTGGTATTCTGTTCATAATGTTTTCTTAAATGTCAGTACAACTTGAGTTAATCTGACAATAAATTGGTTTCAGTCAGTCAGTGGGAGGAAAGGTGTGCGCGCATGGAAAGACAATGGGCATGGTGGGGATGGGGGGGGGGGGGGGGGGGGGGGGGCTATGAAGATTGAGGTTATGACTGAGCAATGGAGTGAGGAGTGTGCGGTGAGGGGAATGGAGAGTGGCAACAGCTGCAGGTGGAAGGGGGGTGTGGTTGTTGTAATGGAAAGATGAAGGTACTTGCGAGATGATCGTGTTTGTAATTTGCTTATTTTGATCCTTATAGAACAGGGAGTACTTTAGAATGGGAACGAAGAAATGCTCTGTGTGTGTGTGTGTGTGTGTGTGTGTGTGTGTGTGTGTGTGTGTGTGTGTGTGTGTGTGTGTGTGTGTGTGTCCGTCCACCCGTGGTCAAAATGTGTTCCACTCGCTCAAGACAAAAAAACTACTGGGCCAAACTTTCTGAAAATTTGTAGGTATGTTCATTATGGGTCACAGATGATACCTGATGTTTTAGTTAACCGTTATAGCCCGTTACTAATGGCCGTAACGGCCTGTAACGGTGCAGTGTTGGACACAAGAAAGTGTTGATGAATTACAGGCTTGTTTTGAATGTACAGATTGGAATTTGTTTTTTGAATTCTAGTTTTGACATTAACGAAGCCACCGATGTTATTTCCAGCTACATTTCTTTCTGTGAACACATGATTGTACCTACTACTAAAACTATCAAAATATTTCCCAACAACAAACCTTGGGTTACAAAATCTCTGAAAATAACTCTAAATGAGAAAAAAAAGAGCTTTTCAATCAGGCAATAAAAGCGATCGTAAGGTTGTACAAAAGAAAACTGCAAACGGAGATTGAAGAATCAAAGAGAGAGCTTACAAGAGAAAAGTTGAAAACATGTTCCAGAATGGAAATATGCGAGATGCATGAAAGGAATAAAGGTTTTATCAGGTTCAGGTAAATGTTCAAACCAAAATATTAGTAACAAAAAAAACAGCAAAAGAACAGAAGCAATTTGCAGAAAAGCTGAACGATTTTTACTGTAGATTTGATGATAAAGATTTTAGTAAAGAATTAAAGGAAGTGAAGGAAGAACTCCAAAGCAAATGTTAAAAACGATGTTGATGGAAGTGATTCTGTTGTGATTGAGGAAAATGATGTTCAGTTTTTTTCAACGTTTTTAAATGTGAGAAAG
>JADBJO010001249.1:217500-232500 GCA_016801955.1 Conus betulinus | reverse complement strand
AGCCACAGCTGTCCTATAATACCCCACACTCGTGTAGAGATTCGTGTTGACGGTAGAATGTCTGCCATCAAAATGACCGTTATGTCTATGACATATCTGTGAGCTTAGTGGCGAAAAGGAATGAGAAATTTGATGACACATATCTGTGAGCTTAGTGGCGAAAAGGAATGTGCAATTTTGTGACACATAACTGTGAGCTTAGTGGCGAAAAGGAATGTGCAATCTTATAACACATATTTGTGAGCTTTGTGATGAAAATGAATGTACAATTTTATAACATATATCTGTGAGCTTAGTGGCCAAAAGGAATGTGCATTTTAGTTTGTAGCTTGTGGACCACCGTTGTTAAACCTTCAGCCTGCACGTTTCCCTTTTTCACAAGTTTGAATATGACTCAATATCCTCCTCTCTAAATTAGGTCGGTAGGTAGGCTGATGATAATTCATGTGCCAGGCAGGCAGGTAGAGAGGACGATGAATCAATACACATGTAGTCTTTGCTATGACAATTCCACGAATATGTGCCTTACTTGATTTTTCCTTTTCTGCTCATCTTTCCCCTTTATTCAAATGCAAAAGTCAAAATATTCCTTTCCTCTTCGTGGAATGGTAAATGATCGATCACAACAAGCAGTATGTACCGTGTGAACATGTTAGTCCACATACCTATGCGTCTGATCGATCGTGAGGGCGATGAGAAGTGTGAGCACTATTCATGTCCTAATCAATGGTCTTCAGTTGTTTTTAAGCCAGGAACAGACACGGAGTGATTCCGTCACCCCACCCCCATCCCTCTGCTCCCCCCCCCCCCCCCCCCCCCCTCTCTTCTTTCTCCCCCATCCACCCCACCTTTCGCCATTCGTCACTCTCTCACCCACCCGCCATCTCTTCCAGTGCACCCCTTTTGTCAGTGAAGAGCTGATACATTATTTACAGCTTTTCTGTTTCGGGTAACCGCGTTGTCACGCACGCGGGCCCATAAACATGGACCAGATTTGGTAACCACGACCACGGGTTGTCTATCTGGCTCCGTGGGAAGAGCACTCTTGGCACCCAACATCAAACTCTGTGTGCACAGCGCATCTTTACGTGTTGTTGTTCTGGTTGTGTGTTGTGGAATAAGATCACCCCCACCACCCCCCCTTGCTTTCCCACTGGTCAGGGATGATTATTCCCATCTCTTAATCACTTCTGGTGGATGTGGAGGTTTAAACATGGACGCAACAAAGTATCCACACCCATGGGGCGCCTCGTTGGCCCGGAGATGGACATCATGTTCTCAGACAGGAGTTCATGGTTCGAATCTCGCCAGTGACAGACACAACCATGATTATATCTTACTGCCCATCTTTACAGCACTGTCGTTCTGGTGGTATAGGTGTCGTTTTAGGTCTTCTTCCCGCCCTATCTCTGTCTCTCCGTCTCTGTCTCTGTCTCTGTCTCTCTCTCTCTCTCTCTCTCTCTCTCTCTCTCTCTCTCTCTCTCTCTCTCTCTCTTAAAAAAAACTCTTCCTAAGCTTACGTTTTACGATGACCTGCGTAATTTTACACTGACTTCGCTCTTGTAATCCAGAAATGTACATACAATTTTCAGTTTAGCACAGTATATTTATAAAGCTCAGAAAATACTAGCCACTGCAATATCTCTGCATATTTGCATAATGCTCATTGCACTGTGCCAGTTGTTTCAAACATGATAAATGTGGGGGTGTGTGTGTGTGTGTGTGTGTGTGTGTGTGTGTGTGTGTGTGTGTGTGTGTGTGTGTGTGTGTGTGTGTGTGTGTGTGTGTGTGTGAGTGTGTGTGTGTGTGTGTGTGTGTGTGTGTGTGTGTGTGTGTGTGTGTGTGTGTGTGTGTGTGTGTGTGTGTGAATATTATTGCGTTCCACAACTGCATTATGTATTGTCGATATTTTTTCATTTTGTGTTCTATACGTGAATCCCTTCAGCTGGGGGCCCTGGCCTAAACATATCAACTTTCACATTCACATTCGTAAGCTCTCGTCTTGTATGGCAGTTGTCTTACAGATCACATGAGATGTGGGCGGAGGTAAAACCTGAATGGAAACAACTATCGCTGAATTTTCCATGTTAAAACATTTATTCCGTGCGACATGCTGGCTGAAACATTGATGACCCTGCCGACGACGGAGTCCCGTGGGAGGAGGGGAACCCCAGACCTCAGGGCCAGCGGCGCAATCCGCTGTCGCATTTATCTTGGGATTGTTTCCCCTTATCTGCGGGGCGACACCTACTTTCGTTTCGATGGCGGAGTCCTGAGTTACAATCACCTGCTGCCAATAATTGGATATCCGAGCATCGTGTCGAAAGACTAGTGAGGAAGTATTTGTGTTCCACTACTCTCATGTGTGAGAGGCGCTGAAAAAGTCATCCACTGGACGCAAACAAATAACATTATTCAATCACCAGCAACTGTTTCGCCTCAGCATTTTTCCTCATAATCTCACTAAGTCAACCATTCAAACGGTTCTCCCTGAAAATCACTGATTAAACCTCCCACGCGCACATCAGTAACTGTCGCTCAGGAAATTAAAGCCCCGATCTGATCGATCGCGAGCGCGATAAGAAGGGTGAGGACTATTCATGTCCTAATCAAGATATCCAGTTTTAAAGCACCAGCGATATGTCAACTTTACTACTACACCAGTAGACCAGGAAGACCAGTGTCAACAGATCTCCAGCTGCTGCCACCATCCCCTGTCCGTACTGTGATAGATCTTTCCGGCGCAGATCGGCCTGACCAGCCATTCACGCACTCACCCCCGACCCCAGAATGACTAGATGGTCTTCGTCGTCTCCACGGACAACAACACATACACACCAGTAGCTGTTCTCCTATCTTTGAAATATCACCTGACCACTAGGTCCATCTCTGCACCACTAGCTGTTTCTCCTATCTTTAAAATATCAACTGACCACTAGGTCCATCTCTACACCAATAGCTGTTTCCCCTATCTTTAAGACATCAACTAACCACTAGGTCCATCTCTACACCATTAGCTGTTTCTCCTATCTGTGAAATATCACCTGACCACCAAGTCCATCTCAAAAAACTAGTAGCTATTTCTCTTTTCTTTGAAATATCGATTGCCCACTGACTCTGTTTCTCTTATCTTCAAAAATGCCAGCTGACCACTAAAGCCATCTCTTTACTAGTTGCTGTTTCTCCTACCCATATGATATATGCAATGCATGCTGACTTTACCCATCACCAGTAGCCACGGTTTCTCCTATCTGTATTGCATCAGCTATACAGAGACACGGTTTCTCATATCTGTATTGCATCAGCTATACAGAGACACGGTTTCTCCTATCTGTATTGCATCAGCTATACAGATACATGGTTTCTCCTATTTGTATTGCATCAACTATACAGAGACACGGTTTCTCCTATTTGTATTGCATCAACTATACATACAGACACACGGTTTCTCCTATTTGTATTGCATCAGCTATACATACAGAGACACGGTTGCTCTTATCTGTATTGAATCAGCTATAACTACAGAGACACGGTTTCTCCTATCTGTATTGAATCAACTATAACTACAGAGACACGGTTGCTCTTATCTGTATTGAATCAGCTATAAGAGACAGAGAGACACGTTTGCTCCTATCATGCTGATTGCCATCAACTATGAAATCACTATCACAGACTTTATTGACACACGGTAGCTCCTATCTGTATTGCATCTCAGAAATACAGAGACAGACGTTACCTGCAAACTAGTCATCGCTGAACACATTGACCATACTTTCATGAAATCACTATCACAGATTTTATTGACACACTAGTAGCCCAAACACCAGTAACATCTCATGAAATCACTATCACAGACTTTATTGACACTCTAGTAGCCCAACACCAGTAACATCTCATGAAATCACTATCACAGATTTTATTGACACACTAGTAGCCCAACACCAGTAAATCTCATGAAATCCCTATCGCAGACTTTATTGACACACTAGTAGCCCAACACCAGTAACATCTCATGAAATCACTATCACAGACTTTATTGACACACTAGTAGCCCAACACCAGTAACATCTTGATCTTTATATTGATGGAGAAAAAGTGGAACGAGTAGAGGAATACAAATATCTGGGCACAACGTTAGACAATGAGCTCACTTTCAATACACACCAGGTCCGCATACAAAAAAATGCCAAACCAGAATGCATTTCCTACGCAAATTGAGGAATCTGCATGTCCAGCCAAAAATTCTTAAAAAACATTTTACAGGAGTTTTATTGAGTCTGTCTTGACTTTTTCATGCATTTGCTGGTATGGAAATCTTAATTTGAAAAACAGCAAACTCTTGGATAGCGTTGTGAACATCTGTGGTAAGATTGTTGGTGAGAGACAGGAGAGTATGAGTGAGTTGTATGAAAGGCGTGCGGTCAACAAGGCTCGTGCGATTGTTAGTGACAGTGGGCATACGCTTGCGCGACAGTTTGAGCTCCTTCCATCAGGCAGACGATTTTGTGTCCCCAGAGCTAAGCTGATGCGCACAAAAAAAAAAGAGATTGTGTTCAAATCCATTGCGCTTTTAAACAAACACAGCGTGTAAGAAGAGGCGGTGGATCACCTGTGACACAAGCATGTGCGCGGGTGTGTATGTGTGTATGTCTGTGAGCAAGTGGGAAAGTATAAATGCTGGAGTGTGTGTGTGTGTGTGTGTGTGTGTGTGTGTGTGTGTGTGTGTGTGTGTGTGTGTGTGTTACGTGTGCATGTCCTGGAACAGTGAGGAATAGAAATGTCTGGAATATGTCTTATCTTAATGATTTTTAATGATAAATGACCTCTCTCTCTCTCTCTCTCTCTCTCTCTCTCTCTCTCTCTCTCTCTCTCTCTCTCTCTCTCTCTCTCTCTCTCTCTCTCTCTCTCATACGTGCACACATGTATGTACATATGATTATGAGTGGCTGAGTGCATGCTTTATTTGCACTACCAAAAAGAAGAAAGATTGAAGTTCCCATTTTGGTGATACACGCATGTTTTATTGTTTGAAAATAATTTTAATTTTCAGTGTCACGTTTGTAACTATAAAGTATGTCTTAACTTTTAGGGCAGCGGTCACGAATGTAATTTCTCTTGTAACGAGAGATATAAAGTTTTCTGAATATGAACCTGAATCTGAATCTCAATCTCATGAAATCATTATTACAGAATTTATTAATACACTAGCAGCCAAACACCAGTAACATTTCATGAAATCATCATTACAGACTTTATTGACACACTAGTAGCGCAACACCAGTAACATTTCATGAAATCATCATTACAGACTTTAACACACTAGGAGCCAAACACCGGTAACATCTCATGAAATCATTGTTACAGATTTGATTCACACACTAATAGCCCAAACAGCAGTAACATCTTTTGCTCCTGATATCGCCAGACACCAACATTGGTGAATCATCAAATAAACACCATGGGTATCTTTTTAAGGCAGACAAAAAGCAGCAGACAAATAAAGAGACTTCAAGGAGGTATGTCTGTGTACAAAGACAGTAGTGAACTCCACAGGACTCCAAGGAGGATAGGAGGTATGTCTGTGTAAAAGACAGTGAGTGAAGAGACAACTGTGGAACTCACAGACTGATAGGAGGTATGTCTGTGTAAAAGACAGTGAGTGAAGGGACAACTGTGGAACTCCACAGACTGATAGGAGGTATGTCTGTGTAAAAGACAGTGAGTGAAGGGACAACTGTGGAACTCCACAGACTGATAGGAGGTATGTCTGTGTAAAAGACAGTGAGTGAAGGGACAACTGTGGAACTCCACAGACTGATAGGAAGGTATGTCTGTGTAAAAGACAGTGAGTGAAGAGACAACTGTGGAACTCCACAGACTAATAAAAGGTATGTCTGTGAGTGAGTGCAGTGTCGCCACCAGGCCATGCTGACTAATGAGATTCACCTGGAGGAGGAACGTCGACTTCAGACAGGTGCAAAGCTATGGTTGTGTTCACACAGACAGAATGTGATGGCTCCCCGCAGGTTGTCAATGCAGCATCTAATAAATACACATCAGCGCCCCCTTTTTCCCACCCCCACCCCTCCCTCCCCGTCAATTTCTAAATCTTTGCTTGTTCACTTTCATAAAGATGAAGGCATTATTTGCCAGCACTTTTTTTTTCATCACCATTCATTTTCACTCTATGTAAACTCAGAAGAAAGGGAGAGGGGGGAAGAGGGAGACCTAAGTATCATGCTTTGTGGGGACACCAATTTTTTTTCCCCTCCATCACCTCCGCCTTTACTGTTTCTTTTCTGATTTTTTTTTTTAATTAAAGTTTGTTTCCCTTTTTTTTTTTTTTTTTGTTTGTTTTTGTTATTTATTTTTCCCTTTTTTCTTTTTTTTTTTTTTTTTTTTTTTTTTTTTTTTTTTTTTGTAAAGGCGGGTTTTTTTCTGCCTCCATCTCTCACGCACCTGCTAGTCTGTATGTTGTATTGCTACTGATGGACATTTTCCTTCTGATTTTAACGTTTTAGCGTTTGATACAGCCCGTCAGTATTTGTTGTTGTACTAGTGTTTGGTGTAGTGACACTTTCACACACGTATGTAACAAAAAAAAAAAAGAGAGAGAGAGAGAGAGAGCCCGAGAGAGAGAGAGAGAGAGAGAGAGAGAGAGAGAGAGAGAGAGAGAGAGAGAGAGAGAGAGAGAGAGAGAGAGAGAGAGAGAGAGAGAGAGAGAGAGAGAGACGGGCATCTCCCGAGAATCATCCTTGAAACAGGGGCCGGAATAGCTCAGTTGGTAGAGCGCCGGACTCGTGATCCTGGGGTGCAGGTTCGAATTTCGGTACAGGGGGATTTTTCCCCCGGAGTTAGCGTTGGTTCTGACTCCATTCCCCATACAGTCCTTCGAATGAGACTATAAACCGAGGTTCCGTGTGTGAACGCACGCACAACATCTCGCACACACGTAAAATCCCATCACCAACGTTGAGAAGAGAAGGCCAGTTTGGCCGTTGGTATGGATGACACGTTACACATAGCATGTTCCTTCCCTGAAGACGGAGTATGGCTGCCTTAATGGCGGGATAAAAAAAACGGTCATACACACAAAAACTCCACTGCCTGTCTATACAGGCAGTGTCCGCAGGAGTATCAGCCTGCGTACGCAGAAAGAAAAAGAAAGAATGAAAATCTTTGAAACGAAAAGACGAAAATGAGTATGCAAGGATGATACCAGAAGTGCACGAAGAAGGACAGAATGAAAAGGAGGAACAAAAACAACAACAACAACAACAACAACAAAAGGAAAGAGAGAGAGAGAGAGAGAGAGAGAGAGAGAGAGAGAGAGAGGAGAGAGAGAGAGAGAGAGACGTATAAATGTAGTGATGAGTACAGCTCATCTGGCGAACCAGCCTGTTCCCCAAAAAGGCTATCCTTATAGTAAAAAAGAGACTACAAGGAAGACATGAGGAAGGCCCTGCAGCGAGACAATCAATATCAATGAGAGACAGACAGAGATGGGGGGAGGGGAGAGGTAGGGAGAAAAAAGTTTCTTAGTGAATATGTTTCAATATAATAATAATACAGTACTCCTACATGCAATTCCAAATATACAGGAAATGTTTAGGTTCCTTGTTTATTTCTAAAATGATTAATAGGACAGAATCTGTCTCGAAGGTACTTGCGCACATCTTAGTCAAGGAACTGAAAAAAAATGTTTTCCCCACTATTAAAAAAAAAAAAACGCTCACTAAGCATAGTCTGTATGATTCACTATTGATGGACAACAGCATGCAAGTTTAGATATATTGTCGTATGATGCAAAGCGTCTGGGTACTTCAATGTAGTAACGTTTGGTGTGGCAACACATTCATACTATTTCTAAAAGGACAGGCATGAAGATAGGGCACACGACGAGAGACAGACAGACAGACAGACAGACAGACAGAGAAATCCCCGCTGCTGTACAAGACTCCATAACCACTGACATACCATGAAGCCACCGACTGCCCCACACAGACACTCATCATGCAGAACCATGCAGTAAAACGGGGACTGACCGACACAATCTGATCGTCAAGGCCGTTAATCCCTATCATACCTTCGTGGCATGTTACCAGTAGTCTCCCTCTAGAGAGAGTGACGGGGGGAAGGGGGGGGGGGGGGGGGGAGAAGGAAGGGGGAATGAGGGGAAATTGTGCAATTCTTCAACATTTCTCATGATACATTATCATGCACGATCGAAGCACTAACAGCCGACGTACATGGAATTTGCACAGTTATATGCATGTTTACACATGATTTTTTTTTTTTTTTTTTTTTGGTATTTGTCTGATCATAGACATTTTTTTTCTGTATTGTTTCAATAATACAGTATATTCGCAATTCGCTGAGCCTGTGTGATCCATATGAGCTTTTATTGTTACTATGTAAGCACGCTTAATTGTTTTCCTCATAAGCTTTTCTTGATTAAAAAAATATATATATATTTGAAGCTATGGTAAGGATTTTGTTGGTTTTTTCCCAATACTAATGCACATCTTACCAACAAGAATAACGTGATTTATTGCGACAATTTTCTATTGGTTTACCACATCGCCTTGAATTCCAAATAGAACATCAGTTTCAGTTAAGTTAACACACTCTCCAATTCCGCAATGTATGAAAGTTTTAATATGTTTCCAAAAAGCAGACACTGATGAGCATGGTAAAAAGAGATGTTCAACAAAATCTATTTCGTCTACAAAATAATCACCTTTGTTTAATGAACTGCATTTGCTTTTCTGTACGGTTTACTGTGAAGATCTTATTTCCATTGTTAAGATGACTCAGATGCCAGGTTGGTATCAAACTCCAATTTTCGTTTGGTGATGGGATAATTTGCCAGCCCATTGTAAGTACATACATTTCTGGTATTCTTTTGTATTGACCATGTTTAATCCACCCTTACTGTAACTAGATTCCAATTACCAGTCTTTGATATCAAGCGGGGATCAGGTGGAAGAATGGATCAAACCACTCTCTGCCGTTGTTCTGTCGTGGCTAGCATCACACAGTGACATCGGAGAGGCCACAGGTTCAAATCCAACAGATACGTCCCTCTTTTTCGTCTGTATTTCTTGACGTTCTCTCTCTCTCTCTCTCTCTCTCTCTCTCTCTCTCTCTCTCTCTCTCTCTCTCTCTCTCTCTCTCTCTCTCTGGCAAAATAAAAAGAGAATTGTAACTCGCTCTGTAGCTATGTTCATTTTCAACGCACTGAAACAAAGAGAAGAACTGCTATCAATAAACACACAAATGCCAGAGTAATTTCAGGAAGAACATAAATATCTGTTATGCAAATACTTTCTTTCATAATTTTCAGTGTTTGCGCCGAGCGCGCGTGTGTTGTACTTTTTTTTTTTTTACCTATGGCAGATAGGTCGGTGGCCTTTGCAATAAAAAACTATTTGAGTATTTGGGGGGGGGGGGGGGGGGGATCTCTGGCAGAGGGTGGAAGGAAGTCGGGGAATTGAGGAGGAGGTATGAAGGGTAGACGGAAGGGAAAAGGGAAGAGGCATGGTGTGGGCGCATGTTGGAGGCGGGGATGGGGATTTGGAAAGAGGCGGTAGGGAAGGGTGAGAGAAAGACGGGAGGGAATGGAGAGTTGGGGGAGGGTGCCAAATGCCACGGACAAGACACGAAGAATACAGGACAGCCCAACATGGCCAGAAAATATCAAAACAGAAGAGGAGGACTAAAGGGTGGCAAAGAAAATGATCTGTTCAAAATGATCTGAAAATACAGTCTTCATCCCATAGCCAAAAAGTGTGTATGCCGAATGGTGAGGAATGTCCATCGATCAATGAGAGCTGTTTGGATGACGACGATCGTGAGTTCACTATGTACGGCAGGAAGCATCTTCCTCACCTATGGGAAACGTGATAGTGGAGAGAACCGTGACACGTATCATTACCAGCAAGGCATCGTCTCCTGTTGGTACACATATTCCAAAACAGAATCATTAATTTGTTAGATTCTTAGATTATTCCGCTTAACAACAGGGACAACCAAAATGATAAGACATCAAATTAGTCAAATGAAAGTGTTATTGCATTGTCCTAGCCAACATGTCCCCTGTTTTTCAGTTTGTTTATTGTTGTTGTTGTCTTTTTGTTGCTAGTTGTCAAAGGTCTAATAGCTGTTAAAGGTGTCCTTCAAGACCCCATAAAGAGAATGCAACAACATCAGGTTTCTTCTTGCCATCATGGGCAGACCAAGGGGTGGGAATATTGCGGCCAAGAGCACTGATCGAACCACTGAATGGGAAGATTTCTGATATACAGTTTTTAACATCAGGGTGAGAACAAGACCTGTGGTTTTCTCATTGTCATACAAAGCCTGGCTGTCAGTTACTTCGTGTTTCAGGGTAAAAACAAGACCTCTGACATCATCATTGTCATACAAATGCGCATGGTTGTCGATACTCAGTTTCTTCAGTTGATCGATGTAGGGTGAAATGACTCAGTTAGGAGAAACGGACATCTGCATGCAAACGTGAAGGACGATTGACAACCAAAGTTTGGAAAGGACATCTAACGGAATCAGTGATCCAGTTTTCAGCTAAAATCCTTCTCTGTCTCTAACTGTCCTATCAATTCACTTCTCTGTCTCTGTTCCTGACTTTGGTAAATAAAACTATTCTGTCTTCAGTCACTTACAGCTGTTTCCATCCTCTTTTGGATTATTGCTTTCATCTCGTCTGTCTTGCAATATGTTAGGATTATTTCTGTTTATATCTACGTTGCCTTCAGCGTACTGCTACAAAAATCATGTTATCTGTTTTCACCATATAAGGGCTAATTTGTCTTCTTGATCTCGATCGGGTTTTCAAGTACCATTAGGATTAGATTACAGCGAATTCATCTCATGCAGCCCGACATCAGGAAAGCAGGAAAATGTATTTTATCTGTCTCTGGACCATTTCTGAAATGGCTATCTGTCCTCAGACCGTACTCGTACAACTATTTGGATCTCTCATTTCTCTGTCTTCTCTTACAAATGGACCTTCTTTTCTCTCGATTTGATCTGTCTTCAGAACATTAAAACTACTTCTGTCTTCGTTTCATCTTTCCTCAGCACATTAGAACTGTTGCTGTCATCATTCCATTTGCCTTCAGTGCAGACTGTCTGTCTCAGACATTCGTTTTATCTGTCTTGGGTACTTTAGGATTTATTTCATAATGTCCTCTCTGTGTTGTGTCCAGTGCATCCATCCCCGACACATATGGACTACTTCTTTCTCAAATGTATATGGATTATATATGCCCACAGTAAATTAAGTATGTCCTGGTAGATTAAGACCATTTCTGTCTGATAGTGTCGCCCTCTTCAGAACATTTGGGCTTTTTCTGCCATCAATATATAATTTGTATTGTTTTGGATGTAATCGCTCACCTGTCTTCAGTACATTGCCATGATTTTGTAAAGCTGTTAGATAAATTCGTCATGACTAAGCGTTGGGACTATATCCGTCTTCAGTTTTATTATCACCATACCAGGATCACTTTTGTCTTCAGTACGTTGTTCAGTATGTAAGGACTATTTGCGTCTTCAAACAAGATTGGGTCGTTCCTTTCTTCACTATGTCTGGGTCGTAGGTTACCTCGACTATTTTTCGTCGGAGTGGATCTGGGTTTCAATATAGGTAGGAGAACTTTTTCGTGTTTCAGGACACTAAAATTATTTCTGTCTTCAGTTTGGAAGTTTTCGGTTCACTAGGATGATTTCCTAAAGGGTACATCAGGGCTGTTTCTGTTGAGAGTACATTAGGATGATTTCTGTCTAAGGTACATCTGTCTTCAATACCTATGGATCATTCCTGTCTTCACTGCCTTAGCATATAGACTTTTCTGTCTTCGTACATTTGCAGTACTTCGTAAATTCAGAACATCTGGACCGTTTCTGTCTTCAGTACATTTGTCTTCAGCAACCTTTCATCAGTATGTTTACACTATTTTCTATTTCCAGTGCATCTGGACTAATTCTGCGTTGGCACATTCGGATATTTCGGTCTTCAATGCATTTGGACTATATTTCTGTTTTCAGCACATTTCGACAGTTCTGTTTTCAAGACATTTGGACTATTTCTGTGTACAGCACATTTGGATATTTCTGTCTTCAAGCATTTGACTGTTTCTGTTCTCACTTTGTCATTTCTGTTTTCAGCGCATTTGGACATTTCTCTTTTTAGCACATTTCAACATTTTTGTCTTCAATACATGTGGACTATTTGTCTTTTTCAGCACATTTAGACATTTCTGTCGTCAGTATGTTTGGACTACTTGTGTTTTCAGCACATTTGGACATTTCTGCTTTCAGCACATTTGGACGTTTCTGTCTTCAATACATTTCGACATTTTGTTTTCAGCACATTTGGATATTTCTGTTTTCAGCACATTTGGACATTTCTGTCTTCAATACATTTGGACATTTCTGTTTTCACCACATTTGGATATTTCTGTTTTCAATACATTGGACATTTCTGTATTCAGCACATTTGGAATTTCTGTTTTTCAGCACATTTAGATATTTCTGTCTTCAATACATTTGGACATTTCTGCTTTCAGCACATTTGGACATTTCTGTCTTCAATACATTTGGACATTTCTGCTTTCAGCACATTTGGACATTTCTGTCTTCATACATTTGGACATTTCTGTTTTCAGCACATTTCGACATTTCTGTCTTCAATATATTTGGACATTTCTGTTTTCAGCACATTTGGACATTCCTGTCTTCAATTATTCGGACATTTCTGTCTTCAATATATTTGGACATTTCTGTCTTCAAGACATTTGGACATTTCTGTTTTCAGCACATTTGGACATGGACTGTTTGTCTTCAATACATTTGGACTATTTCTGTTTTCAAAACATTTTGGACATTTCTGTCTTCAATACATTTAGGACATTTCTGTCTTCAATATATTTGGACATTTCTGTCTTCAATAAATTTGGACATTTCTGTCTTCAATACATTTGGACTATTTCTGTCTTCAATACATTTGGACATTTCTGTTTTCAATATATTTGGACATTTCTGTCTTCAATATATTTGGACATTTCTGTCTTCAATACATTTGGACAATTTCTGTGTCAAAATATTTGGACATTTCTGTTTTCAATGTATTTGGACATTTCTGTCTACAATACATTTGAACTATTTATGTTTTCAGCACATTTGACATTTCTGTCTTCAATACATTTAGACTGTTTCTGTTTTGGGGCACATTTGGACATGTTTGTCTTCAATACGTTTGGACACTTTGTTGTATCTGTGTCTGACACATTTGCACTTTTCTGCCTAAACTACATTCAGACTATTTTTGTCTTCAGTGCTAGGCAAGAATCATTTTTGCCTTCATTGCACTGTGTTCGGTACAGCAAGATTCCTTTCCTCAATACATTTGTCTTTACTACATTCAGTCCATAAGGACTATTTCTGTCTTTACCGCGCAGAGACTATTTCTGTCTCTGCTGCATAAGAACAATTTCTGTCCATGGCACATCAGAACGTGTAGCCTGGGCACTGGAGAACAGCTTCATGAATCGTTTCCAATTTCTTATGATGCTTGGGCTTGAAGAAGAAGAGAAAAGAAGACGTTAGATCACGCCCCCTTCATAAGAAATGGCAGGCCGGACTGACTCTCTGTGGCGGGCGGTGTTGAAGACAGACCAGAAAATTCAAGACTGCCATGCCATGTTGCATTTGTGACCAGCCAATGAATCCCTTTCATTCATTCGTCCATGTGTCTTCATTAGTTTGTCCCTGTGTCATAATACACTGCTTGCGCTTGCCAGCATGAGTATGACAGACATTCGGTTTACTTGTGAAAGAAATAAGATGACGTGTCTTAGACAGCCCACCGGATTTCTTTTAAAATGCGTGTAGTAGTTTAATGCCTAAATAAAACAAATCTACTCATCAGTCATAGGCAGTTTACCTTTCATGGCTTGTGTGACTAGATCATTATGGTCTCTTACGTTTAATTTATAGACATACTCTCTCTCTCTCTCTCTCTCTCTCTCTCTCTCTCTCTCTCTCTCTCTCTCTCTCTCTCTCTCTCTCTCTCTCTCATGACCTGTTTTCTTGCTCTCTTCCGTCCCCTCCTTCCTCCCTCCCCCACCACCCTCCCCTCCTCGCCACGCTCTCTCCCCCCCCCCCCTCCCCCCCACCCCCCCCATCTCTCCCACCCACTCTCCTCTCTCTCTCCCTCCCCTCTCCCCCCTCTCCCCCTCCCTCATGTCTCTCTCATCTCTCTCTCTCTCTCTCTCCTCTCTCTCTCTCTCTCTCTCTCCCTCTCTCTCTGCACACTTATCCACAGTCAAACAGTGCCCAGTGTTCACACCGCTTGCCTCAGGCCCAGAGTTGCAGAGGCTGTAGTGGGGATCACAGACACACGAGGAGAGCGGCTAAATCGGGAACACATCTACACACAAAAAGCCCTGGTGTTGGAGCTAAGCGCTTCCTGTCGTTAACTTTCTTTCCTTTTCTTTTCTTTTTTTTTTTTTTTTTTTTTTTTAACTTTTCACTTTTTTTTCTGTTTTGTTTTGTTTTCTTTTTCACTCTTTTTTGTGTTTTGTTTTTTTTTTGTCTTTTCTTTCTCTGGCTCCTTTTATCGATAAACTCCGTCTCTAAGATACTTCCGTGCTCGCTTTCTCTACTCTCTCTCTCTCTCTCTCTCTCTCTCTCTCTCTCTCTCTCTCTCTCTCTCTCTCTCTCTCTCTCTCTGTCTCTGTCTCTCTCTCTCTCTCTCTCTCTCTGTCTCTCTCTCTCTCTCTCACACACACACACACACACACACACACACACACACACACACACACACACACACACACACACACACACACACACACACACACACATACACATACGCTCGCGCGCGCGCGCGCGTACACACACATATAGTGATTTAAGAATGATGGCAAATAGAGTTGTATGTTTCTGAATCCATTATGTCTTTGTTCTGTTTATGTA